>JACXSJ010001107.1:0-29033 GCA_014851325.1 Pentalonia nigronervosa | reverse complement strand
GCGATGTTTACAGATTCAAATCTGTCTTCAGATGTCTTATCCGATAAATAGATCAACTATGATAGATAAAAAATAACATCCTCTCTATCTACAATATGGTATTGAATTAATGAAATGTGAATGTGTGTGCGGAAGTTAAACTTTATAATAGGTGTACACTAAAAATGCACACTAATGATTATTATACGCACTCAACTGTAGTAAAACTCGTATGAATGTTTTCTTCATATTGCCTATATTAAACTCCTTATAAGAAACGTCATACCCGCAAGTGTTTTAACCATTGATTATAAATACTATATAATATTTATAATCAATGGTTTTAACTAACGCATAACATGGTAAATTTTATTCTGTTATTTTTAATATTAGAATAAGTTGACCTTTTATAAAATGTAAAGGTACGAATATTATTTAGGATCTTGATTTAGGTTATAAACATTTTAAATTTACAGTATTAACAAAAATCTTACGATGTGTCCTAGTCCCCGTATAATATTCGTATACCTTTAAATTTTATAAAAGGTCAATTCACTTTAATATTAAAAATAACAGAGCAAAGTGGATTATTTTTAACGTATAATTTGCAATGTTATGCGTTAATAAGACGAAGTCAGCACAAATATGACTTCCTCCTAAAAATGACAGATTTTAAATCCCAAAAACAAGTCACAAGTTGAATACCTATAAATATCTATACATAAATATTAAATAGAAATTATTGACATTTTTGAAGTATTACATCATTTTACATCACTTTACATAGCAATATTTTAATTTCGTTATAAAATAATATATATTCCTGATTTTTTTTCAAGGATTGAGCTATGAATTCTAAAAACATCTTTAACTCAAACCCCTGTAGTTACGTCATTGATTACAACTTGTTCTGTGTCTACAATATTTGACTATAGACACATTTTACTTCTTATTTGTTTTCAGAATTCAATTGAATATCAGCGTAACTATTTTCAATTCTTCAATATAATCATTAAATATGGTATCAGTAAATATTAAGTAATAAATTATAACTATATATGGTAACTTTTTAGATAATACACTGCGATTTCGTATGCGGATTAATGTGCGGGTGTAGTGGGTTAAATGTTTTACGTACATCACAACTCTAAAGTCCCATTCAATTACTATATTATAATTCATTGCCCTGTTACATTTATCATATTTAATTTGTACATAAAATTTACATTTTTAGTCTCTGTTTTCATTCTTCATACTGTCCCTCTGTCATGGTACCAATTATATTTTATCTTGTTTGAATAAATTCTAACACTTTCAAAATGAGTTCATAGTTTTCTATGAATTAATACTATTTGTATATTGTAATCTGCAGTAGTTGAGACATTTAAACATTTTTATTTTAAATTAGGACTTGCTTATTTAGAAGTACGGCGTTTTACAATTTTTGCGTTTATCGTTAAAAATAATATTTAATGCAAAGAATACCTCGGATGCGGAATATAATAAATTCTTGGATTGATTGCTCAGATTGATTCACGTGGAATAAATATTTCTATGATACCAATATTATAACTTTTATAAGTAAATGGATTTTAAATTATTTTATTTAGGGTTATTTTTTTGTTTAATGATATTCTATAAGTTACGTTTTGCATTATGCCTTGTTTAATGATATATTATAAATTTTGTTAATCGTTATGTTTTATCTTGTAGTATTTAATTATTTTTGTTTACTGTTTTCCGTTTTATTTACGTTTACAAATGTCGATCGTTTTTTGCCATGCATAACGTTACTATAACGTTTGCAAGCCCTGTTTTAAATATAAGGCGTGAAAAATCTTGGTCATTGAAATGAAGTGTATAATTATGGCTTATCAAGTTCAGAGAGTCCTGCAACACTTGTTTTGTGCTTTTTATTGTTCGTGAAAATTATTTAAAATTATAATTTGTTAATTAATTATAATTATTTAAATTTAACTTTTGGAGTAAATTTTTTGGGGCCTTTAAATCTGAAAAATTTATATTATTATTTATAATTGATATTTTTTTACGAAATCCTATTCATTTTTAGTTTATTTAACAAAAGACAACAATGAAAATTCGATGATAAGACGACGTACAACGTTACAATAGTGCAATTATAATCTGATGCTAAAATCAATTGCGTCATCTAGTTAAAATACAATATAAATTGTTCATATGTTTAACATTATTACCTACTCCCTTTTTGATATTATGCACAATGTAACCGCATAAATGCATAATATTGAATCGTGTTAAATTGTTTAGAAAACAAAAAAATTATAAAAACATTAGATATTTGTGTTTTGAAGGTAGACCACGGATGGGCAACACAAACTTTCCCAGGAAACAATTTTCAAAACTTTCTAGGGTTAAGTCGAACTGTCTGGATTTTATTCGATTAATATTTTTGTTTATAATTTTCTTAGAACAAAATGTTTTTTATGTAGTCATCATTCAGTTGCCCATCCCCGCGGTGTACACAATATACGCATAATACATATAGTATTGAGTTTGAACTTGTAAACATTTATGTTTTATTTTTATCTAGTACGTATTAAGTTTATAAGTTAGGGATCTATTTCTAATACTTTCGATTTTGTTTCAACAACAATTTGTTTTTAATTAGAAATGCTCGATTTGCAGTCGTATACTTCATCAAACCCATAATATATAGTGTACTTAAAAAAGACTTCTAATATACCTATACCGCATGCCTAAACATCAGATATACGTATCTGAAACGGAAATGTGGTTTTGACCCTGAATGCTCTGTGTAACCCAATCGTTCATAATACCTACGTCGAATAATAATATTACATCTATTTAGCAATCTGTGTGTATATCATATACCGCGACTACCCGATGACCCAATATGTACGTGCGTTAACGTGACAACGTCTGTCGTGGACGGCATGGGGCGGAGAAGAAATATCCATACTGTTTTCTTTAATTTATTATTTATTTATTAAATACCTATATAATATGATGTGTACAACAATATTATACGACAACATATAATAATATATACGTATCGTTTCGATTCAGATACAGATCGGCTAATTAGTATTGTATTCGAATTCGAAATACGACATGTCGTCCAATATCGTCGCGCGTGCACCGGCCTTGTACAAATTCGATAAAATGCTCGCTCGATGTGCGTTTTTGTTATGCGCGCGCGCATGCATGTTTATAACTGCATTGAAATCTCCCACCCGACTCTGCCCGGGCGCTGCAGTTAGTTCGTTGCATTTCGTAAATAATTAGCTTATACTTAAACGAGCAACATGTGTACGTACGAAGGCGAGTATAGTCGTGTTGTACCTATATAGCATATATTATACATGTATATAAATTAAAGTTCTCGTCCGTTTGTTCCATTATTAGACGTTGTCAAAATGTCAAGGCCGATTCTTGCAATTGATTTGATTGGATTACCCTTATACGTGAAAATTTTCGTTTGGTTGTACCTACGTGTGCTTTTCTTATGTTATTTTTTCTTTGTTATGTGAGGTGTTCCGCTGTCAATGGTTCACAAACCATGGTTGAATAATACAAGATGCATTTATGTAAATGGTGTATGTGTATTTCGTTCAGACAAATCATATTAATATTTGCATAATAAGTGTAATATTTTGTTAAATATTTCCGAGTATAAATGGATCACACTATATATTTATATTGTTTACCATAACACGATATTCTCTATAAAATATTTTTAAGGCGGGGGAGTCAAATGACACTCAAGCAGTGACCTCTTCTCCATTTGCCGACTAAACGACAGGTTGAAAAGTTGTTGAATAATTATTTACATTTCTTAAATCGCACATAATAGTATCGCATCTTAATAGTTCGATAATATGCAATTATATAATATGAGATATTCATATATTATATTGCAATTAAATATAGCCATGTGCTACATACACTATATTATATTATGTATGCAAGAATTTTATACGGATCGAACAAAATCATAAAATAATTATAATATATTATAATATATGTTCTGTATTTACAATATTTTTTTTATTTTTAAAATAAACGGAAATTTACCTTAAGAAAAATTTAAAAACGTTAAAATTTTTAGAGTAAATTTTAAGAAATTCTTAATTGTTTATTCTATCTACTTATAACTTTTCACTTTAAAATTAAAATATAGAAAAAACTGTCAAGAGATATGGTTATGTTTTTGTTTGATAATTGGTAATTTTGAAATGTGGAGCATATTAAATTTTAGTATGTTTTGCGTATGAGTAAAACAAAAATAACGAATAAGTGTATCATATTGTCACGTCTGCATGATTGTGAACCTAACAAAGCCTTACCTCTTAATGTCCTCTAATTTATTGTACAACCTTTTTATTCCTGAGTGGAATGATGCGTATTGTATTGGCTTTACAATGATATGTGGTTATTTTTTTTTATCGGTCATTATCTTTTGGAGCTGTAAAATGTTTCAAACTTTAACTTTAAAGGTGGTTTATAGTAACAAATTAAACTGGTTGGTACTTTGTGGTAAAACATTTTCAATATCTTTTCAAAAAGACCAAAAAATAAATACGGAAAAACGGAAATAATACCTATAATTTTCTGTATAGATACCTACTTTAAATTTTTGGTAAATATTTAGGTTAGCATTTCCTAGATAGGAAATAATTTTAAATTATTTGTGACAACCGAAAATTGAAATGCTCTACTATTTAAGGTTTTTTCAAATTTTTAATGTTATATCTTTTCTAAGGTCAAAACCTTAAAAATTTAATGTGACATTAATTTTGTAGTAATTAAAAAAATATTTATCTTACAAACTTGAAATATTCTACTATATTACTTAAATATAATGTTCCATACACAATGATATTTTCAAAATTTTACTTTAATTACCCAAAAGTCATGAACCTATATTCACATTTTACATTATTCTACGGTACATCGACATTGGATTACCTATAAGTTAACAATAACAATAGTGTATGTTTTTGATACAATTTTATATAAAATACTAGCTGTATAAAATAATATTTAGACTAGTATCCTTAGTATTTAAAGTAAAATAACTCAAAAACTTTTCATTTAAATTTCGATTACAATACGTCAACATTTCCAGAAAAATCCTCTGATTTACAATTTACATTAAAACATTTAGGTTCTCATTTGAAAAACTAAAGTTGGTATTGTTAATAGGGTACTATTTAAATGTTTTGAAAAATCTATTTGAAAATATTGTCTTTAACGACACTTATAAAAATTCCACAAATCAGAAATTGAATATATGCATATAATTAAAACATAAAAATGGAATGAGTGCGCTCATAAAAATCATCCTGTATGTAGACTATATGTGTATTACTGTATTAGATATTCATAGATATATGCATATTTTTGTCAACAATTAGTTCAATTAACCTCCAACGTTCACCCGTAACCCGTATTAGAATTATATAAATAAATTACTAAAACTTAGTAAAATAAATAAGTTATATATAAAATACCCTTATAGAAATAGAGTTTGACATATTGTTTCCGCATCATTTTTCGTATGTCATGATTTATTATTAAATTAAAATATATCACATCCTTTACAGTAATCTACTCAGAGACTATAGGTTCACTCTAAACGACTAAACCTAATACATAGAAGTGCGGTAGTAAATAACTTTCTGTTTAAATATTGGTTTTTAGAATATTTTAATTTCACATATTTCGACAAAAACATCAATTCATGTAAAATTTTACAATTTTTTAATACAGCTTATTCGATTTTAATATATTAATATTATAACCTAATTATAATGAATACCAGGTATTTCACATTATTCATAGGTATGTGTATATATAAAGCAAGGTGTAAAAAAAAATCTGACAAATAAAAAAAAAAATGATAAAAGTTAAACGCATTTTAAAAATTAAAAAAATTATATACACAATTTACATTATAATTTAAGATTTACTCATATCTGAAAATTTTCAAAAATAATATTTGGAAAAAAGTAATTACGTTCCAAATTAATTTACTCTAAAAGAGCATTGATATTATAAAAATTGTAAAAAATAGTTTTTACCATTAACATTTTTCTAAAAATGTGCTATTTTGAATTTTTCCAAAAAATATTTAATTGAATTAATTATTTTTTAATTCAATTATTCAATTCTGTATCAATGAATATAATGTTCTTTTAGCCTAAGCAAGCATCTTAAGATTATACATACATTTTTTTTAAATATTTATTTAACAAAAGTAATTTAATTTGTTAAGTCTTTCTGTTACACCCTTTAAATATATATATATACATACATAGGTATAGTACCTAACTATTATTCTCACTCCGACCGTACATAATTAGTGTAGTCCAATAGTTGTGTATAACATTATCGCAGACGTCTTGTTATAAATGATGATGATAAATAATCATTTTGAACTTATCAAAACCTTAACTTTGAACATCGTATTAATTAATACTATATATTTCCAGTGTACCTACCTACTTCATTGCCTAAAATATAATATGCTTTTTGGTATATAGCTTATATAGGCATTAGTCTGTCGAATTATTGTTTGTGAAAATAATAGAAAATATATGATATGCGATATATAACATAGATTAAAATTTGTTTTTATTCATTTTTCTTTCAACGTATTTTTTTATTGTTAACTATTTATATCAAATCAAGGGCATACAAGTCAACGGTTGAAGAGAGGATACCTATTATGCAGTGAATAAAAGTATTCAAGGTCGTATCATTATGCTACTTACCTGTGTATTTTTTTTCACATTAAATTTGTTGAGGTGAAGGTCGAGGAGAGTTTTCGCTCTCAATTTATATACTTCGGAAAACAGAGTGACATAAATGTGGCATAATATCATATTAACCTGCATATTGAATATTGATTGCTATAAATGCATTTAAAAAGACTGAAAATGAACTTCAAAGTTGAAATAATTTCAATGTAGGTACCTATTATAAGTATGGTGTGCATAAGTCGTAGTCATTAGTGCTATTTGCTTGTAATATTTTTCAGATATACAAACCTGATATAGTGATATCCATCGTACACGTGTGGGCGTTCTCGGCTTGCATTAGCTTATCGCCATATGTGTTTATATACCACATTTCACAAATGGATATGTTTTTACTTATTATTGTTAATCTATACATTCACAACACCACACGTAACCTAAAAATACAGTTTATGTTTAATATTATATACAATTTCGACAGCACGAATAGTGTGTTGATTGAATATTTTTTATTACTTGCAGCAGTTTAACATTCACATCCGCGGTATACATAATATAGGTGTATATATTTTTTATTAGTATAGGTATATTTTTTATCTATAATATTAGGTGCATTATTATTTCATTTGTATGAACATTTTTTAGTTTCTCTCGAGGTTACCATATTAGTGTATACACTATTTTAACGTGGATATTTCAATTTACGCGTCAATACTTTAATAATATGCATTATGTACACTATATAGTACTATACATTATATCGATATATCTATAGGTACAATGTTACTCTATAATTCCACGATTTCACAGTAACGCAATATAAAATATAATATATGTGTGTGTATAATGTCTATAATATTATGCATATTATACGTGTGTGCATGTATAATACAGCATTATATTGTTGCTATTTTCGAAAAACATCACTCATAGCTGTGGTATTTGTTGCAACGTGTCGTGTGCATGTGAAATGGTCATCATGTAATAATGCATAAAATAAAAAATAAAAATCGCACGCCGATTATCTTTGTCACTCGTGTACCTCCTATGTGCACGGTCATTTGCCAAGAAAAGATTTAAATGAGATAAACAAAATAACAACAATAATATATAGGTAGCGTTCGATTTTAATATAGGTATCTAATATGTCTCTATTCAAGTTTATTTTCTCATCATAATAATTTATCTTCTATAGTCGCAGTAATCCATAATATGCAATCTGCGTTATCCATATTTGTAACTCCGATGCTAAGTCAAAAATATGTACAGTAGTCACCGCTTATTAGACTCACGGTTATTGACTCATTCGCCTAAATTAGATTTTAACAGGCTGGTCCCTATTTGCACGTATACACTTTTATAAATGAGAAAAAATTCGTCTATTAGACTCACTGGTTAATGGTGAAGGGGGAGGGTCAATGTGTAATTTTAAGGGCATAACGATGAATACTATTTCCTCGTCTCATAACATCAAAAACTACGAACGTTTTTTGAAAATATTTTTTTACATATAATGTGAAATCGTTATTCAATACAACATTTTTGAAAAAAAAATGTTTTTCCCTTATTCATGACAACGTAGTGCATACATATGAAATACATAGATCAATAAATTCATATAATAATACAATGTGTGAATATAAGCTATAAGTAGATATTCGATCGAGTTTTTCCATTACTCGATCAAATTGTCACTAAGCGTAAAATGTATAATATATATATATATATATAATGTGGTTTACGCACATTATTTGTGTATGTATAGGTACATATATAATACATATTGTACGTGCGATAATGTTTTTTACCATAACGGACAGTTATATAATATAATATAAACTTTTCCCGTTTGTGAAACCGTATGTAAAATGTATAAATGTCATAAGTGTATATGTGATTATGTATTTTTATACCATAAATAACGGGTAGTTAAGCTCTTCCCTCGCGTCTATTGAACAAACCATGTAGCTATAACCGTACTATGTAATTAGTAATTGTAATATAATATATATAATATGTGCGTATGTATTTTTTAGGTAAACTCGTGAATTTACATAATATTGATTTAGGTATAAGATAATAATTTCCTACATTTAAGTTATATTTTTTGAATGTATTTATATTTAATGTCTAATATTTTATTCGTGTTGTTTACAGGTTTAAGATTAGACAATAATCTGTCACTGAGTTCGATGGGTCCTCAGTCACCTCTAGACCTCAAACCCGACACAGCAACTCTAATGGTTAATTTCAGCCCTCCGGGAGATCCTCTAAGCCCTGCTGGGTAAGCATAGTTTATATCGATTAAATTAATCGACTTTGTAATATTTATTATTCAAAACCCTCAATAGACATTAATAAATAATATTGCGCTAGTAAAAAAGGAATAATATAGGTTAATAACCAATCTATAAATTATTTATTTATAAAATGCCGATAAAAATAAAACATTATTATTTACAATTTTTCTAGTTTTAATATTAATGCATATTAGTACTTAGATGCTGTAATTTATTTTGTTTATCTATGTATTAGAGGTGAACATGTGGTATAATATATTTTGATTACAAATATTAAAAACAGAATTAACTAAATTATTTTAATTTTTTCTTTATTTTTGTATACTATTGGATATGATAGACAATACTACGATAATTATTACTTATTACATAATAAATAATTGGGAAATTATTTTTATTAATTTCAACTTGAGCTTTCAGTCTGATTTAATCTGACAACATTTATTCCAAAAAGGATAAACTTGTAATAAACCAAACATATCTTATTTCATTGTACCTATATATGTCCCATAGCAGGAAATATTCTTACCATATTATAATATATTATGCATCTATATTATAACTACATATCAAATAATATTGTGTGCCTACAGATTCTACTGGTTCTGAAACTCAAATATTTTTTATTCTCGTGGTGTAATAGGCTTTTATAAAAAACTTTTTTTCCATAAAAATCCGGATTCTTGCGTTATTTATCTACTGATATACCTCAAATATGCATAATATTTACATATATGTATATTATGTGTGATATGTGTGTATACTTATCTAATCATAAAACCGGTCGATAAAAAACTGATGGTTGTTCATTCCGATATAATGTTCTCATTATTAATTTTTTTAATTAAAATCGTCTGATGCGTATGCGTTGGTATTTTAAAATGTATAATGTATACAACAATATAGGTACACGTATACATTTACATTTAATTAAATATAGTATGTTATTTTTCCGTGAAAATTCAACCTATACTATAGTACTATGTTATTATAGTGTAAATGTTGAATACCATATTATAATATTATCTAATATTCTGCCGAACTCAATGTACATATTATTAACATTATCAATAATGCGCCGTCGACGTGTAACAAACATAAATGACCTAATATTATAACCAATATAATCGTCATTGTTGTGTTAATATGATTTTTTTTTTCACTAACAAGCCGTATTCATCAATTATTTCATTCCATTACATTTTGCAATGCTTTCACAGTATGCACGTCTCAGTTGTAAATTAATTTTAGCATAGTAGGTACATATTTTAGTGTACGTAATGTATAATATCACAGTAAACCACAGACAAACATTTATTTTGGCTGACAAAATATATTTTGTGTTCATTTATTTTGTTTAGTTTGTTTATTTTCGTAATAGTATTTGCATTGTGCAATGTATATATTATTTTAATAGTGTTCGGTCTTCGGTGTTGTATACTTGATGTTCGATCCAAATAGTGTGCTTCGATGATTATTATTATTCTTACGTTAAATTGAAAGAGTTTTCAAAGACGTTTAAAATGTATTCCAACTCGTACACCATGTATTCAAGTGACAGGTAAATTTTATGATGGGTTAGGTTAACGCATTGTTTGAAACTTAGACATTGGACTGCACGTACCTATACGAAAATATTGTTTTTATATTTGTTTATCGTTTTTATTAAAATAAGTGTTTACAAATCGTTTATATAGGTATTTCTATCGGCATAACTGAGATTTAGAAGTTAAAGAGATTATGTCAAAATAAATAAATATAATATATATAGAAGCGCATAATACAGTGTGGTTGAATAAAAACAGTAAATGTGCAGAAATCTTCTTAATTTTTTGTAGTGCTGTGAAGTTATATGTGAAGCATGAAACTCCTTATGAGGTGTCAATATGACATTTATTGCCTCTAAGTAAGATTTATATGTACTATGGTAATACAATTTTGAAAGAAGTAGGTAATGAATATTAGTCTTGAAAATTTTTTTAGTATACTTATTGTCTATTTTTTAGTGTTATTAGTTATTAATTACTTACTTTATTTAAATTTTATCACTTAGCTTTTATAATTTTAAACCACAAACAAGTAATGAATTGCAATATTTGTATTTTAAAATAAAATATTAATATTAAAGGTCTGTGGGTATGCAATATTATTATATTATACAAAAAAAAAAAAAAAAAATTAATATAAAAAGCTCTCAACTCATCAGTACTTCATAATTAGTTACTGTTCCTGTTCTTCAACAATTTCATTGTGATTTATTATTGGTTACTTATACCACTCAAGTAACTTTATGTAAGAAAGTTAAACATGTAGTATTTTAGTATAATAATTATTAAATAGTATTATAGGTTGGTTTACTAATTTACTATATTCATACTTGTTAGTATGATATTGTGATTGATCTTTAAATAATAATGTCTACAATCTTAAAACTCTTCAAATATCTCTGCTACCACAGAGTCAACTATAATTTAGTATTTCTATACATGCTTTCAGATTCATAATCGTGACTTTTTAAATTGTAAATAAAATGTCTTGATACTGAGGATTTTTTCCCTGTATATAGGAATTTAAAATATTTGGTTAATCCATTATATTTAAAAAGTATAATTTTATGATTATAATTCATAAACATACTTTTAGCAATTAAATTGTATAGTATAATTGATTTTATGTAAAATATTAAAATGATTAACATATAGACTTTGACTTTTGGCGAACATATTGTGGTAATCTTTATTTTTGGTAGGTTCACATTTCTCTGATGTAGACAATTTTTATTATATTTATAACTTTTAAAAGTAAGCTAATTATAACAATTACCTCATTAAATTTTGGCTGTAATATTTGTATAGAATAATTGTACCTATTATATTAATTATTTATTGATTTTGTAGCTCTATAAAACTATAAAAAAAAGCATCTAAACTATTTTTAATAAACTCACAATAATTAAATGTGTATTCATTTTTTATTATTATTTAATTTATGAGTACACAACTATACCTATAACAGATTACAGTTACTTTAATATTCTAAATTGTAATTAAATACATATAAAAAAAATAAATTAAAAAAATTGACGATCACAATGTTATGTTGATTTAGAAAATGTAAAATTTTTCTTTAAATTATGCTTTCCACCAAACTATTTGAAAAAAAATGAAGTATTTTTAACTGTGATATCCAAGTTGCATTTAATGACTAATATTTTTATAAATTAAAATCATTTAGATCAGGGGTCGGCAACCCGCGACCCGCGAAGCAATTTTTTATAGCCCGCACAAAGGTGGTAATTTTTTTGTAATTTTTTTTATTAATAATCAAATATAATAGCAATACAATTATTAGTGTTATATCATATGTAAAATTTTTTTTTTTAATGTGACCCTTGATGAACAATTGAAAAAAAATATGGCCCGTGTGGTTAAAAAGGTTACCGACCCCTGATTTAGATCATATATCATTTCTTATAATTTTATCCAAATTATATTGATTACGTCCAACATATTACAAGATAAAATTGATTGAGCCATAGCATTGGCATACATTATAATATTATATAAATGTAAATATTCTAACTTTTCAAATATTTTGATTAGAACTTATTTTGAAAAATTGTTATTAAACACAACACAAAAAACTTAAATGCAAAAACCATTAAAATAACCAAAAAGCATTAAAAAAATTATATTTAAAAAAACAAAATAAAATTTCAAGCATTTTATTCAAAGTAGTATAAATTGAATTTAAAACTGACATTATTTTTTAGACCAATAGAAAAAAAACAAATGCCTACAAAAAACGAATTTTAATTATAATCAATAGTATTAGCAAACTAGCTGTCTGAAATATAAATTTAGATTTTGGATAAAATATACACGTTTTCTTTTGGCGTATTATATATATACACTAGAAAAATTACTCATAAAAAAAATATTACTTAAATCCATTGATAATAAAAGAATGTACTGTATTAATATATGTTCTATAAATTTTCAATATTAGATGAAAATTGTTACAAAAATGTGCAGATTTTTTTTAGTAGAATATACTACATATTATGCTGTATGAAACATATTTTATTGAACAATGAATTAATAATGAATTATATATATTTTATGTGCACAGATTTATTTATTTTTATTCGATCATTGATTTATATAGATTGTTGACCTATCGACGCGTTAACACACAAATATCAAAGTGTCAATTTACATTATATAAAAATAATTGTTTAATGAGCCTATAACTGCTATTTCAGTATTTCAGAATGTAATATTTTATGTATATTAGAAGTTTTGAAATAAATATTATGTTGTTTATAAACTTTAATGCTTCCTAATCAATAATTTAAAAAATGTGTAACGTTAAATACAAAAATGTTAAGGATTCGATTTGTAGTATTTATTTTGTTTTTTAAATTACATTTTTCTGGTTTTTATAGATTATACAGCGTCGACCGGAATAGTATGATGAATAATTCTTGCAACGTACAAGACTCTCCGAATTACCCGCCCAATCATCCACTCAGCGGTTCAAAACATCTGTGCTCTATATGCGGCGATCGCGCCAGTGGAAAACATTACGGAGTCTACAGGTAAAGTTCGCGTTTATCTTTTTTCCCGCGCAAAAGGCCAATTAATCACAATTACGCACGTGTATTTCTATATAGCTGCGAAGGGTGCAAAGGGTTTTTCAAACGCACAGTGAGGAAAAATTTGTCATATGCGTGTCGCGAAGAAAACAAATGCATCATCGACAAGCGCCAACGAAATCGATGCCAGTACTGCAGGTATCAAAAATGTTTGACCATGGGCATGAAAAGAGAAGCCGTGCAGGTGCGTTATTGTCGTCTTCTGTTTTTATTTGCAAGCAACTTGAGACGTGTTTGTACTTATACCCAGTGGCGTGGCTAAGAGGGTAATCGACAGGCGTTTGTTTCGATTTTTTTAAAGGGTGATTGGTTGGTTTAGGTAATGGCCGCAAGAGATGATCACTTAGCATTAATTATAGTACCAATTTTGGAAATAAGTACGACAGATAGTTACAAATACTATAGTGAATGCCTTTATCGGGTTATTTGTGCTTCGGGGAGGGAGAATATTAAACTAACCTCAGAAAAAATTCAAGTTCACCATGCCACTGTTTGTACCATGTATGGCATAAACAGATGTCATGGGTAAATTAATAGTTGAAGAATTTTTTTCAGTACTTATTGGTGGGTGGGTGCTTAAGCTTTAAAAATAATTATGTCATACCTATTACCTAGGCGTTTCAAAAGAAATTGAAACCTCTGGTCGCGATTATGACGTCTATTTAAAATACGGATGGGTGATCGAGATTTTCATGGTATTTTAATAAAAACATAAACAGGAAATTACAATATCATGAAAATCAGAAAATGAATAAAAAATTTAATAGGTATAAAAATGTTTAGTATAAATGATTTGATTTATGAAACAATTTGACATTTTTTAAGATTTGTGCAAATAGTAAAGAAATAATAATTATAAATATCAATTCATGTTTAAAGATTGATATTTTAATGTTATAATAATATGTTGTATGTTATATTCTAATTGCAACTCCTCGTAGGTTACTGGGACTTATTATCTAAGTCATTAAGGCAGGCTCAGATTGGGCAGACGAGCTACCGAGAAAATCTCGGTGAGCCGCTCAAATTATAGGCCGATTATGAGTGTTTAGTTATAATTTTATTTTAATATGGTAATGAGAAATTACTAATTAATACAAACATTAATAGAAAATATAATTGAATTGAATTATTAAACCGCACAGTAGTTGTAACTGTAATCAAACGTTGGGAATCAAAACCTCAGTGGGCTGATACCTTGCCTATCCGGTGCTGCATTAAGGTGACGCCAGATTTTTCATTCCAAACAAAATTTAATTGAACTAAATTCATTAAAAAATCGTAGCTCAATATATTTGCATATTTCTTAAAAAACTATGTATTCAGAATCTGATTCGACATAAATTCGCACATGTATACATTAATTTCAAATACAATCGGTTATGCAATTTTACGAAATGTTTTTTTTTATTGCAGTTTTTGTACATTAAATTTTTTACGCATAATCATGTATAATATCTTGTTCGTAAAATAACAACTTTTTCAATAACACCAAACAAATATGATAGTTTAATGTTTAAAAAAAAAACAATACAATAAGATTTGAATATGTAAAATTAATTTATAATTGTTTAACTTTTTAATTATATTATAGAATAAATAAATTATAACCTTTAAAATATGTATAGGTACATTATTAAAGTACAATCTTATTGTTTGTTGTGTATTTAATTGATTTAAATATTATTTGTTTTACTTATAATATGTAAGAATATAAGTGAAAGATCCATTAATTATATAAAGCACAAAAAAGAGCATAATTTTCCATATTTTAGATAGTAATATGCGTTTCAATAAATTATAGGAGGAAAGGCAACGCACAAAAGAACGAGATCATAATAATATTGAAGTTGAACCCACGAGCAGTTCTAATACTGATATGCCAGTAGAACTTATATTAAGGGCTGAGAATAAAGCCGATGCTATAAAGACTGAACAACAGTATATAGAGCAACAAGTGAGTTTTTTTTTTACACAAAAATGACTGAATTAATTAATCGTATTTAATAATGTAAATAATATGTACCTAACTGAAAAACATTTTTAGCATCCTCAACATACTGTTGGTGCTATTTGTCAAGCAACTGACAAGCAGTTAATACAACTCGTTGAGTGGGCCAAGCATATACCGCATTTTAAAAACTTACCACTAGGCGATCAAGTTTTATTATTGAGAGCTGGTAAGTGAATACATAAATTCCAAATTATTTGTAGCATATAACATTTTAATTTAATTTACTTTTAATATATAGGTTGGAATGAATTGATGATTGCAGCATTTTCCCATAGATCAATCAGTGTAAAAGATGGTATAGTTTTAGCTACTGGACTTACTGTTGACAGAGATTCTGCTCACCAAGCTGGTGTTGAAGCTATATTTGATCGTGTACTCACTGAACTTGTTGCTAAAATGAGAGATATGAGTATGGATAGAACAGAGCTTGGCTGTTTGCGTACTATTATTCTTTTTAATCCAGGTAATCTTCTAATAGTTAATTATATAAGGGATGTCCAGAAAGTAAAAGTACTAGGGCTCTCATGGATAGGGGGAATTAGTTTTTGCTAGGTTGTTTATACTATTATGTAGCTTAGCTCTTCTCATTTTCAACGATCCCAACTACACTTCAGTACAACTAAAAATGTGGTAACGACAATGTTTTCCGTGAATGATATCGATAAAATCTGGCGCTAAGTGTTAGATTTGTAACGTTATCCAGCAACCTCTAAAGAGTTTTTAGTGTAGTATGAACTAGAAAGTGATGATTTTTTGCACTAATATTATAGGGGACAAAATTTGGGTTACCCACTATACCCTTGAAACCAAAAGACAATTCTTTCAATGACGTCTTACTTCATCATCCAAAGTCAAAAAATTTAAAATCATGTTTTCGGACAAAAAAATCATGTGTTTTGGAACCACAAAAAGATCATTTTGATCGAATTTTTACTTCAGGGTGAAACCAATGATGTTTCTAGGTATTGTGAGACCTTAAAAAAAATTGAGAAGGGCAATTCAGAAGAAAAAGTGGCTGCTGCAGAAGAGAGTTAGAAGGAACTTTCTGCATGACAATGCAATATGGCCAACGCAACAATGCAATTGTAGAAATCGTTTTGAAACAACCTACTTATTCCCCTGACTTGGCGCCTTCAGACTATCATCTGTTCACCTCCTTGAAGATGTACATAGGTAGGAAAAATTTTCAACTGACGAGAAAGTGAAAGGGGAGATGGACAGTGGGCAAGAAGGTGGTATTAGAGTTCTTTGACCAAGGCTTAAATATTAATCCCTTGTCTCTATGTGCATTGAGAAGGATGTAAACTATGTGGAAATATGACACAAATATATTAATGTAATCATAATTTTTTTTTTTTTAATAAATTTTTTGGTAGCTTATAAAAATTGAGTACACTTGCTTTCTGGACATGCTTTGTAAATATCAATTACTTGATATAAATAATACATTTTTATTTATTTTTTTTAACTAATACTTCTCATTTTTATATTAGGTTCAAAAGGTTTGCAGTCTGTAAATGAAGTGGAAGTACTGCGTGATAAGGTTTATGTTGCATTAGAAGAATATTGTCGTACAACACATCCAGAAGAACCTGGACGATTTGCTAAACTTCTTCTTCGGCTTCCTTCATTACGTTCAATTGGTTTAAAATGTATGGAACATTTATTCTTTTATAAACTTATTGGGGATTCACCAATTGATACATTTTTAATGGAAGTTCTTGAATCATCATCACACGACGTTCAAGTAGCTACATGATTTTTAGAAATTTTGCTAGATAATAATACCATTACTTGAATCTGATGGTTTTACATTAAAATTTTAATATAATTGATTAGATTAAAAAAAACATTTATAAAATTGTTTGTAGAGATTTATCTTCAGATTTATGAATTTATATTTTACATGGTTTTAGATTGATCACTTGGCCAATTTAGAAATTTATAACTCTATTAATGATTTAAGCGCGTGTTTGGGAAACAATGATTTATTATAAGATAATAATTATATTATTTTAAACATTTTATTATTGACTAATTTATTCTGATTATTTATTAATTATTTTATTTCAAATAACATTATTTCTATTTATTTTTTTCTTGAAATTCTGTAATTTTTAATCAATTTTAAATAACTTTATAAATAACATTTATTGTTCCATAGACTATTTTTTTTATGATTTGTTTAAGATGATTACTAGATATCGAATATTAGTAACTCAACAATTGATAAAATTCTTACAAAACTATTGTTTCTAAAATAATTTATTGTTTATTCTTCATTTTAATATGGCCATGTAATTTCATCATTGCATAATTTAAACCTGTTATTGCCTGTAGTATATGTACTACATATGTACTATTCATTAAAAATAAAATAGTATGGTAATATTCATTACTTACATCTGTTTAAAAACCTAATATTTTGTTTTATTGTGAAACAATATAATTTCTTAACTCTATCAGTAATTAATTTCTGATAAGTATAACAAATGTCTTTAAAAAAAAATTGTCCAAACACATATCTTTGTCACAATTATGTTATATATTCATAAATGTATTTATTTTTTAAGATTTTAATTATTTTTTAGGTACATTTTTTGAACAATAACATTTATTATTAATAATAATATATTCAATTAGGTCTATAGGAAAACATAAAAATGGTTTTTAAAGCTGTTACATGTTTAATAACTCAATTTTCAGTATTATTTGAGTGTAATCTGGTTATACTTCAAAGTTCTATTAGAAACTTGATGAATTGAATGTTTTACTAAGATTTAAATACATAGTTTTAATATGTTTTGTATTTCAATGTTATGTGTTCTTTGTTATTATAAACATACCAACTATAAATATTTTTTAATCAATCAATTATAAATCAACTATGATTATTATTTTAAATAGTTCTGCTTTATAATATACAAAAAATGTTAAATTTATATTGTTGTTGCTAAAAAACAACCATTTTACTACTTAAATTAATTTCTCTCCTAATAAAATTTAAATATATAAGTTATTTTAACCAACTACTTACCGACATATGTTTAATTTTTAAACTAAAATATTATTTATTTCTATAATTTATTTTGTAAGAACATAAAATTTAGAAAAATTATTTTTTTAAACTGCCAACAATGTAAAAATGTTACAAAAAAAAAAACTGATCAGAAAATGAAAAATATTTAACAGTTTTTCTGTAATAAACCTAATGCATATCTAATTTAGTTTTTTTTAATTCTAAAAAAGCACTTTTGAATTTAAAAATTGCTTACACTTTTTTGGTTGTAATGTACCAATTACTAATTGTATTAAATGCCAATAATAATTTTTGTTACACTATTAACTCCAAAATAACCTATTAGTTATAAAAAAAAATAACAAAAAATGTTGAGTGATTGTTCCATGTGATTATTTTCAAAATTGTAATACCTATCTTAATTTTATACCTCATTATGTTTAGGAATTTATTTTAAAATTGAATGAGAAATGAAATATGGTTTTTTATTATTATTATTATTATTATTATTATTCAATGTATACAATTTTATTTTATTAACTTATTATTATATTTACTATTATTTTTAATAAATAACTAATCATAATAATATGGCACTGTAAGTTATTAATTATTAAGATGGTTATGGTATTAAAATATGTATAAAAATTACATCAGTTAATAGAATTTTAGGTTCCTAGTATTTTTTATGTGACTTGTCTTCTTATTATTTATTTTATTTTAATGATATTTTTTTTAAAAACATATTTTTTTAATTTAAGTAATTTTAAGTTTGTCTCAAGTTAT
Organism: Pentalonia nigronervosa; assembly: GCA_014851325.1. NCBI lineage: Eukaryota > Metazoa > Arthropoda > Insecta > Hemiptera > Aphididae > Pentalonia > Pentalonia nigronervosa. The sequence goes on along the minus strand of JACXSJ010001107.1, from coordinate 9,514 downwards.
TGACATTACATTCATAAAAAAATGTTACATTTTTAAAATAAAGAGTTACACTATAAGTTAAAAATAATGAATGTTAATTTTATAAAAAAAAAAGAATATACTTTTCACATGTAATTAAGGCTTTTGGAAAGATGATACTATGACAGGAGTGTATAATATACTATATAGTATACTATCAATGTGATAACCATTTTTTTGTATTATTATTGAATCTTTGTAATAAGCTGGTTTAGCTGTGGTCGGTTTATCATTGAATATTTTTAAACTTATTATAATATATTATCTTAAAACTATATTATATATTTGGTAATGAATCCAGATAATTATCTTTTATTGATTATTACAAGAGTTAAAAAATAAAAGATCAGAATACCATGTGGTGTATTATATAAAGTTACTAATATAACAGTTTTGTTTTGTGCAACAAATATAAATATAGGTTAGAATATTATTTAATTAGGTACATCAAGTTCATATTGACTATCTCAGTAATGTATATGGTTTCCATTCTATAGAAACAATGATTTATATATTGCAATAAGGAAACAAACTAGGAAGCTGAACACAGATTATATTTTATTTTCAAACATTTTTGAAAACTCTTAACAATAGAATTCTGTTAAAATATTCTGTCAATATGCTGACATCTGTTCTATATGTTCTACAAATATTACTAATCTGACCAACAAAAATATCTTATCAGAATGATCTTATGAATAAAATCAAAAAATTAATTTTTTAAATCTGACATAGTGTTGAGCCATCATACTTGGTATATTTTAAGGGGTTAATATACATAAACAATTTTTATAAAACATGATTATAATTACAGTTTTACGTTTTAAGTCTTAAATATAATTAAATACTAATTCAAAGTATTTTAAAAGTGGTTTCATGTCAGTACCAATAATGGTTGTTGTGTAATAAATTGTGTGTACAATATTTGTACCAAATTTACCTTATTTTCGCACTAAATAGAAGAGAACTTTATTTGTCAAACCAGATTTCTTCAATACAACAAATTTGTGATAAACAAATAAAAAAAAAAAAATACATTTTTCTAAATGAATAATTTGAATTATCTTTAAACTATAAAAAAAGTAAACTTGTATCAGCAATATTTGTTGTGTTATATTAACATAACAACTATACGATTTAAACAAAATGATATGCTTTGAATGGAAAAAATCCATAATTATGCCAAAATAATGTGGAATTATAAGCAAAATAAAATTTTACACACCTAGGCACTGAATGCCCCTTGAAATAAATTTCTATGTTACATAGGATTTATTATGAACATTGATTATACATATTAGTATTAAAAATAGGAAATACACCAGTGGCATCTATTCAGTAAAATAAAATTTTAAATAAAAAAACATTTGCCAAGCAAAGACGAGTAATAGTATACAATATAAAAAGCAGTAACCTAACAAATTTTTATAATAAAATAAAATAAAAGTTGATTATTGTTTGTTATTCAAATGTACCTACATCAACAGGCAATGTCCATATCTTATAGACTTAAAATCTGAAGTACAAAATACCTGTTATTCCTATCAAAAAAATGTTCATATAAATAAAAGCGGAAAAGAAGCACAAATGCCGATACTAAACTATGTGTGTGATAATAAATGCAATATTTTAGAGCATGTTGACTTTATAACTAAAACAATAGATATGATTGAATTTAGACTAATAGACTACTAATTCTTATAAATAATATATTGATCGTAAAAATTGTATAGAAATGTAATAGTATTTTGAACATTTTATGACTTTTTCTTTAGAGATTTTTTTATTTCATAATATATCATAATATAATCCACAATCTGTTACATATAAGAACAATAAGCGTAAGTGATTACAGTGATAACATGGCTTGAGTAACAGATTTAAGAGATCATCCAGTAAAGCCAGTAAGGAATTTGGGCGGTTGTTAACAGTGATAGTCTAAGTTAGACTAAGTTTAAATAATTAAATTATTAGAATGGTTTCTATACAATTACAATGTAATTGATACAACATTTTGGGTATTAAGTTAGAAGGTCTTGACATCACCAACTTTTTAACCTTTTTTTAAAGGTTGTCGGGTAAATTTATTGATGCAAGTTTTTTGATTAAAGGGTTTGTATGGTTTTGGAGATTTAAGTTAAATCGTCTGTAAAATGCTTTAGCTACACCATGAACAGGATAGATGGCAAGATCATTATGTAAGCATTGATTTGAAACATAAAAGAGTACTTTGGTTAAAAGTAGTTTGACTTGAAGAGTTTTGAATTGGAAACACTGAATATGATTGGTGTTTAAGATTGTGTAAAGCCCCACATAATTGGATCTGATTATGATCCAGAGCACAATTCTGGGGTTAGTGGGTAATAATACAAATACAATATAACATATTGATTATAAATATAGTATTTATGCTATTTTATAATTTTTATAATTGATGGTAGTATTTAGTAGTAGGTGAACTTTTATTTTTTTTAGAGGGTGGGGAGTTAGGTCCTTCTGGATCCAACCTTAAATTAAATTCTGTAGGTCCATATTAATTAAAAAAAAATAGTTTAATTGATAATTTTATATGGTTGGAGGTTAAGAGATAGAGCGGAGAAGGCAAAATCAATCATTTATGGATGGGAGTTTATTGTGTGGATGTAATATACATCTTCATGTGGATATCAAGTAAGCACGTAAAACGTAAGACGTTGGTTAATAGAGATGTCTAGATATTAGATAGCGAATAGCAAATTTTATTCGTTGAGAGTGATAGATGGACATTTTTCCTTTTTAAAAGTGAAAGTGCAGTCTATAGATTGTTGATTTTCACTTCTCATTCTTTGAATCATTTTTTTGAGGTATGAGAGATGTAAATTTAAATGTGCAAGGAACAATGGAAAGGTTATGATTATTGGCTATATCTTTATCATCGTCTAAGTCACCAATAAAACTAGTAGTTAGCGTCATTGATCGGGTTGGTCAATAAAAAAGTTAAACAAAAGAAGAACGATGACTGTAACTTGAGAGACTCCTGCTTTATTTGTTTTTGGCGAAGAGGTGGACGAGCCATAACCTACGGAGAATAAGCAATCTTTTTTATTAAGAATTAAAGTATGAGATAGTAACTATAGATGGTAAGACGAGTTTCAATTTGAACATAAGTTCTGCATGTTAGGGAAAAGAATGGTATTATGTGATTGGAATGTATTAATGAGGTGTTTGTATAGATGTTGGCTTTATTTTCATCTGAGTGTAGCAAATTACTAGTTCGATGTTGGTGGGTGGCCGTATGCAAAGGAGTTGTTTTGTATTCTTTCAGAGAGAACCGTTTTTTGTTCATAAGTGATTTTAAGTATTTAGTATGAAATTCGTTTCTATAATTTGGTAACGTTTAAGTTTTTGCGCAAGTGCTTTGTAATGATATTTGTTAAACAGGTATTTTGTTCTTTGCTATTGAGAATAAAATGGGGAAATAATCTGAATATAATGCTTGTAGGTTTGTAATTGAAGAGTTGAGTATGTTGAGAATTTTTGTTAGAAATATATTTAGTATATCCGGTCTTTTTCTAGGAGATTTTGGTCAGTTGGTGTAGTTGGGGGGCGAGATGACTTGCAAGTTTTTGTTTGTTACACTATATAAGAATGAATTTCTTTGATGATTTATAATACGGCATCCCTATCGTATATGTTTGGTGTTTATATCACCAGCCTGTTAAGTAAGTAGTTATTTGTAAAATGGGTTTCAGATATTAAAGCAGTATCATTTTTTTTTCTTAAAGCTTAATTAGTGTATTGAGTATTTATGGTGTTTTGGTGGTGCGTTACTTGTGGTAGCTGCGGCTTCTGCGTATGATTGAGTTGGTTGTATCCCGGATACTGAAACCGTTGGATGCAAGGTTGTCTAGTTGGTGGATAGTAATGGTAGTGTTGTTAGTTGTTATTCAACAAACTTTATTTCACAAATAATATTTGTTATAAGGTTGGTTATGTCATTGATTAAATATACTTATTATATTTTATCAATGGTTGTGTTCAATTTTCATAGATAATACATTTTATAAAAGTTAACATATCGAGTATAGGATTGTAAAAAATGATTTTTAAAAGTATGTTAAGTTATACTTAAATACTTTTTTTATCCAATGTGTTGGAGAAAATACTCAAAGAGTTATTACTTAAATACATAAGGAAAATATTTAAAATAGTTTTAAACTTCTAAAAAAAATGTTGTTATTCTTTATATTAAGTGTATTATCTTTATTATAATATTTTTTTTTTAATTAATCATTACTATTATTATAATTTATATGCCTAAATGGCTAAGTAGAATTTATAGGTATATCATGTCTATTAATTATCATATACCATGATCATTTATCACACTATTATAACAATATAACATCATATTTTGAAACATTGATCTATGAAATAAAGTATAAACTATAATAATAATAATAAATAAATAATATAGCTAATCTGATTTTATAATATAAAAAGATTCTGCAAGATTTGCTATTTTGATTTCTAATAAGACACAAGTATAAAATATAAAAGTATTTGTAAAAGTAAGCGTATTCATGACCATTTAAAAGTATTATTTAAATAGTGTTCAACTACAAATAAGAAAAAAGTATTTGAATACTTATATTAAAATTCTTTAAGTTAAAAAAAAAATACTTTACACATGTGATCATGTATAGATTTCTATTGATTAAACTGTTTTTAAATTAAATTTAATGAATATTTTACCTGGACATTTCTCTGCAGTGGAACTGTTGGATGCTTTGTTTTTAAATTTCTCAACAAATTCCCTGTTGATCCTCCACTAAAACTTACTTTTTCTGAACAAACATTACATTTCGCAATGTCATTTTGTACAATAGAGTAATGGTACCACACATTACTACGTTTTCTATTTAATGTTGTATTATCGGTGTTTGACGAAGACATGCTATAAATACTATACTATACATACTATATATACTATACTATTACTTATACTACTAAGTACCTAATAATTGAACTGAAATTAAAATATTGATACTTTATTATGTTTAATAAATAAGAACTTACTTTTTGAATTCCAATATAAAAATAACAGTTGAGTATAAAATAATATTTTTTTATAATTTAAATTCTTTAACCTTTTTTAATATAACTAAATAACACCTTTAACATTAATCAATAGATCAATCTCTCATATACACGAGTCGCAAACATAATTTTAGCGATATTCAATTATGTGAACTAACAAATTGAAGACTCAAAACACTGAGTTGAAAACAACGGCATAATGTAAGAAAATAGAATGATGAAAAAATATTGTTTAATTATTTATTAAAACATTCAAACGTGTCATTACAAGTTTATTAATTTTATGTGGATTGTGAATGATCTTAATTAACATGTTCTGACAGGATTTTTCCAATTTTAAACTTTTTATTTCATACACAAAATATATCTACTTTGTTTTTGTAATGTTATTGATTGGTCATTTATTGAATATATGAATGCTGCATTATTATTTATAATGTTCATATTTTATAAAATTTGATTTAGCAAAATAAGTTTTGTCTTTAAAATGTTTGATATTTGTTATATAAATAATGTATAATATAATTTTATGCTTGGTATTGTTTTGTTTTAACTTACCTTGGCCATTTTTGTTTATTAAATAAAAATAAATTGTGTATCAAATATCATTTGAGACTTCAGTATTTTTTAAAAAATTCCCCTATATTCTAACTTCTTACTTTCTTCGGCAAAATCAGTGACAGCTTTTTTGTAAATCATACTTAATATACAAAATAATTTCAACACCAATATATAATATTATAAATATTAAATTATATTCAAATTATATTGAATTATATTTATTTCATCTTTTTATAACACAACAATTAACATATCTAGCATGTTTTCCATGAAGTTAATTTATAAAATAAAAAGACAGTATATTTAATTGATAATCATTATTTATTGAAAAAAATAAACTATTCTTACCAAATTTAAATTTTTAAAATACATTTTCTATAATAGAATTCATATTTTAACAATTATTATAAATACTTTTTTTTAGTAGTTTTTGAATATTTTTAATACATGATAAAATTATTTAAATGTTTTGTTTATAATATTCAAAAACATTACTACTCATATACTTAATAATTTATTCAAATTTAGGTTTAATAAAACAATTATTAATACGTACAAGTAATATTTTATAATTACAATAATAATAATATGGGTATTGAATTTGTCAACAAATAGGTGACTATTACTATAACAAGTATATATAAAATGTACACACCTTCTTTAACTATTTGTATTGAAGGTGTTAAGTTCATATTATACAGTTCAAATATTACATTTCAAAACTAAAATTAAATTCACTGTACAGAATAATTATAGTAAAATAAAGCATGAGATACAGTATTATGTGATATCTAACATCTTTAAATTGGAATATATAAAATTAAAATAATAGATTCGTTATTTCGTTAACATATAGGTAGGCAGATGATTAAATGTGGAGTTAAATAGATGAGTTAGGCAGTTAAGTTATTTATATTTATTTCTAGATAAAAAGCGTAATTTCTACCAAAATGATTATTTCAAGTTGGTGTAATAACTAATAAATTTAATATTTTTTTTTTTTTTGAAATTGATTCTGTGTTGATCTCAAGTGGAAGTGTCGTTCCAATTGGTAAGTTTGCCTTAATTTCACGAAGTTCTGTTAACCAACGTTGTGTGTGCAATACACTGGTGTGTAATTTTCCATGCAGGGCTGAATCAACTATTGCTAAAAGATTTTGAGTCTCATAAGCGTATTGATTCAATAGAATTTCGAAGAAAAGGGTCTGTTCCAACAGCGTTGTTCTGATCTTTATTTGATCTATGTCCTTTGTGTTTCTCTTAACTTGTTCACTTAGAAGCTGAATGTTCTGTTCAAGTTTCTGCTGGTTTGTTAATATTTGGTTTAATGTGCTATTATGTTCATTGGTTGCTAATTTGATGATTCTGACTTGCTCCGGTATTAAATTGACATTTTTTTCTTTATTTTTCACTAATTGAGTTATTTTGTTGAAGATGAATCCAAAATCAATGTTCTCAGCATTACCGAATAGTACGTTGGCCATCCGACTAACACCGTTGCTAAGTCCACGACGGGTTCTACTTTTAGACTGTTCATTGTTTCCTATAGTTGATAGAATATGTTGATGATTTTGATCAATTTCATGGAAGTATGGAATAGTTGCTTGTGCAAACTGTCGGCAGCTATTCGTATTTTCTGGATTTTCAATTTTCTGACGTATTTCACTACAGAGTTGGGATGTGGTGTTGTAAAATTTGGATAACGCAAGATATCTCGTTGTGTAATATCCTAGATCCAAGAAATTTATTAGCTTCCATTCAGAGTCTGTAACTTTTAGTTTGCCTAGGAATTTGTAATAAAGTCCTACTGTTTTGTTGAAATGTGTAATTTTGGCTACTTCTGCGGGTGGGAGGTTCTGGCATTCCGTCAGCTTTGTTTGTAGAAGAATTGAGGTGACGAGCAAGCATCCAATGATTACTGTTGCACTGCTCATGTTCAATTTTCTGTAAAACAGTGATGGGTAATCATTAGTATCATTCATAGAATGGTTTTAATAGGTTCCAATGAACCTTTTGCCTTTTTGCCTTTTTCCTTATTGTAACATTTTTACTGGTAGAATCAACTTCTAAAACTTCAAAAGGGCCTGACCATTTTGGAGTTAATTTATTAATTGAGGTTTTGTCTTGCAGCAAAACCTTTTGTCCTACTTCGAAAATTCGGTACTTAGCATTTTTGTCATATTGGGTTTTTGATTTATATTTAGCTTCAATCAAATGCTTCTTAGCTATTGCATGTGATTCTTGCAATTGCTTCTTGATTTCAAACTGATAATCTTCGTAATTATGTCGAGGTTCCGGTTCTTTTAATAAAGATGAGGGGATGGTAACTGTATTTCCGTATACCAACTCATAAGGTTGAAATTTAGTTGCTGAATGTATTGTAGAATTGTGACAGAACATTGCATATGGAATTTTCGTATCCCAATACAATGGATCTTTGTCAATAAAATTTCGTAGATATTGACCCAGAGTACGATGGCTTCTCTCCAGAGAACCATTACTCTGAGGATGGTACGGAGTTGTTGAAGTTTGCTTTATCTTAAGAAGGTTGCATACCCCCTTAAAGACTTTGCTAAGAAACTCTGTACGACAATCGGTGACTAGGCTTTGCGGTAAACCATGCAAGCATACAAATTGCGTCGTAAATGATGCGCCACCGTATTGGCTTCGTGGTTTTCGAATTTTGTTAAGTCATCTAGTAGTGTCAGGATAAATGAATTTCCTTTATGGGATCTTGGTAAAGGTCCCACTACATCCAGAAATATCTTCTCGAAAGGTCGGCTGGAAGTAGTTGTGATCACCATGGACTCTTTCAAAGCTTTATTTCCTATTTTATTTTTTTGACATATAGGACATTTCTTAATAAAATCTCGGATTTGTTTTCTCATTCCCTTCCAGTAATATTGGGCATATAATCTGTTAAAAGTTCTTGTTATTCCTTGATGACCTCCTAGCGGAGTGTCATGAAATTCGGTTATTAATCGGAGTTTCTCATCTTCGGTTAGTTGTTCCTTAGTGTAGACACTTACATAGATTGTAGAGTTTTTAAAAACGTACCGAAACATTTTTCGGATTTCCTCCCATTTGAGTCCATCTAGTCCACATCCTATTCTAGGACAAGTGACTTTAGTGATTTGATTTTCTGTACAAAGTACTTTGAGTTTCTGTAAGCAATTGAATATAGATTGATAAGTTGGTTTTTGCCAATTTTGTAACTTCGTTATCAAATGAAAAATCATACGTCCTTGTACCCTTAAGAATATCACATCATCGATCGATTTTTCTTTTTGACGCATTTGTTGTATTTGTCCAAATCTTCGTCTAAATTGGAGGGCTATGCCTCTAGATATTTTGAGGTCTGCAGAAACACAATGTGCCAGTGAGGTGTCCGATGACGTACTAAAAATATCGCCTACTATCTCATTAACATTAGACGTAGGTGAATCGTTTGAATTTAAAAATGTCTGATAAGATTCCGCCTTATTTAAAGATTCTGGAGTGTCCGAAGATTCTGAATTCCCGATTGATTCCATAGGGTCTGTAGATTTTAGACGTTCTGTAGATTCTGTAGTATTTGTAGGGTTTGTAGAGTTTGTAATTTCTGTAGCTTCTGTATTCTCTGAAGACTCTGGAATTTGCTCATGTCTCAATTTTTGGGCTCTAGTCGTGACTCTGATTCTGCTTAATGCGTCGGCGTTTGTATTGTTACATCCTGGCTTATATTGAATCTGATACTGGTACTCCTTTAGTTTAAGTCTCCATCGGGTTAACCGCGATCCAGGATCTTTGACATTAAAAAGCCAAGTTAATGCTCGGTGATCTGTGATAATGTTGAATTCCTGACCCAATAAATAGG
>JACXSJ010001106.1:0-119313 GCA_014851325.1 Pentalonia nigronervosa | reverse complement strand
GCCGCTATTGCGTGGTGAGGACTTGTAGACTCCTCGACTAGACGCCGTGCCGCCGTAAGGAGTTTAGGAACTCCATGCCCAGACACAGTGGTTAGCAATTCCACTGCCTTTTGCGCCGCACACAGGTGCGGGCTCAAACGATCTAATTCACTCGTTTGGGCATCAACGGCCGCGCTATCATCATGGCCAACCTGCGACGTATCCACGTCCATCATCATCGCCTCCGCCGTAACCCTTACAGCTTCGGGTTCTCCCGGGTTCCCTCGCAGACCTGCGAGGCACACCGCGACTTGGTCGCGATGCGTTTGGGTCCTTCTACGGCCCTTGATTGATTCAAGGGTCCTACCCGGGTGCCTGCGGACAAGCATTCGGTTGATCTCGCCTGACGGAGTACCTTCGACGATGATTTCCGCTTCTGACATCGCAAAGAGTCTTTGTTCCTCGGCCGACCAGCGGAGTTTCTTCCGCGTAACGTCGACCTGGTCATTAGCCTCTAGCTTATGGGCACTACTTATATGGACACCGACACCAATCTTGGTGGCAAAACTCCTATCACAGTAACGACATTTAAACGCGGGTAAGGCCGGATCATCAGACCCGGTCAGTCCCGCTCCAACACGGTTGCCGGCGGCCGCTGTTTGGGATCCGCCGGCTATCCGAGGCTCTTTGCTATTCTTATTCATGTGTTGGATAAAGGGGGATCCGTGGCGCGTGGCAGCACCGCAGAACCCAGGGTGACATCTCGGCCTGTACCGACCTGATTAGGGACAGCCTCGCTGCTCGTGGCCGGCCTGAGACTAGAGAAGCGGGTACTTCTCAATTACGCGAGCTTCCCCGGGGGAGGGGCGTTATTCGTGTACCCCTGCCCAGGTTGACGTGGGATGTGCTAGGCAGACTTCACATAAGTCTGCGCCCAGAGGACGATGTGCGCACCTTCGGATCACGGGGCGGGAAGGAACCGCTTTTGTACGATTCAGGAGCTAAGGACTGGGCTCCCTGTTACCTCTCGGCGCCGCGGACGAGTTTCATGCACGTCCTCACCACGGCTCGCCTCCAGACAATTCCGTTCTGATTGGGCCGTAGCCCTGCGCCTGATAAAGCACCGCAGACGGACAAGCCCTGCGGGCCCGCTCCGTTCACCTCGGATGCGAACACCACCCAAAAGGTCCTACCTCGTGACGGGACCGCATGCGGTTCCAGTCCAAGCCCGAGATAGGCTAACATAACCTATGTCCCGATTAACGGAGATACGTACAACTTGCCAAGGCCACACGCACCACCGCCAACCGACGAGAGCCTTGTTTGCAAGACGCCGAAGCATCCAGTACCCGGCCGGCACTTGGGCGGACTAAACCGCGTCCACTCGCCCGGAAGTAAGGATCGATTTTGCCATTGACGTCCGCCGACACCAATGCGGACGCCCTGGAGCACCTATGGCCCCCCGACAGCAAGCCGTACCGACCAACGCATTCACGCGTGGTGGACCTGACACGAGCCCGACCTTCGCGGGCCGAGACGGCGTCGGGCGGGAACCCGCGACCCTCGAGAACCGAGTATGTCCACGGGCGACCAACCCGCGTCGAAACAGCCCACTAAGTGAGCACGAGGCCGAAGCAACCGCAGCCCGTAGTAGAGAACCGCCGAGACTGCATCAAGGCCCCAACGGCTCTACCCGTAACAACAGTCACAGACCCACCGTATGAACCCCAACCTCCCTGGCGCAAGGAACGAGGTAGCCCGAGGGGCTCGCGCCACTCGGACCCGTCGTCCCCACAACCAAGTCGGAGGAGATCACTCGCAAGAAAGCGGGAGCCGGCACAGCAAACCTTAAAAGAGTCATAGTTACTCCTGCCTTAAGTCTAACCTAATTGTGGGCTGCGTTCTGCGTATTATGTAAATGTTTAATGTCATATTGTGACTGTTGAGCAACAGGTTCATAGTTATGGGTTCACACAATCACACGGGATATTCATTTTATTGAATATGTTCTTTCTTAAGACTACTACGATTGATTAAATAAATATGAACATAAATACATTTATTTAATCAATGCTTCTAAAGACTAACTAGAAGCAGTTAGTATTATAATAAATAGTATGGTACTATGGTTATTTTATTTTTCTAATGGTAAAGTGTATTACATTTTGATATTCACAGACGGTATTCAGACTTTTGGCCCAGCCGGGATATTTGACGTCTGACGAACAACAGTTTAATCGATATCAGACATTCTACACCCGATATTTTTAGACCTTCAGCATACGGACAATTATTGTTCCCGAGCGTGACAACTGCGGTTTTTTATTTTGTAAAATGTAGGATACTATAAATATACTACTATACTATACTAGTGATGAGCTTAAAATCACGTCGCCGTTACTATGTCACCACGACAATTGCCACAAAATAATTTTGGTGACTCTTACCCGGTTACCACTACAAGGGCTGCGCGATTATTTTATTTTCATATTATCGATATGTAGAAAATTATTTCGATTATTTTGATTATAATCGATTATTATCAGTTACTAAAATTATAATCGATATTAAATCAGTAATAACAATCAGTATGATAACATTTTACAATCAATTAAAAATTATAATCTGAGAATCAACTGTAACAATTACTAAACTGATTATTTGATAATTACACTTAATACGAATATTAAAAATTCATAAATAAAATAAAATAAAATTTGACCAACTTGTATTGTAATTAATGAACATAATTTAAATAAAATGCCTTATAAATAATAAAATAAAATCACACTGTATTGTAAAATCATAAATAATCCCGATTATATTTAATTTTCGATTATAATCAGTCAAAAATAAATAATCGATTATTCGATTAATAATCGACTAATCGAATTTCGATAATATCGATTATTTATAATTATGGAAAATAATCGATTATATAAAATAATCGCGCAGCCCTAACCACTACAGTGACTATGAGCAGTGATATACGAGATACTGTAGTTGGCGGCGCTGGTGACACTGGTGACTGTTATGCACTAAAGTATATTTTCTATATTATGTTGAACTGTTTAATTCTAATAATTTTGTTTGATTTATTATTAAAATAGAAGAACTTATTGAAACTTGAGAAATTAAATCATTTAATTTGTACTAGAATTGAGTTCTTGTTCTTATATTTCGGTATTACAAGACCAATAGCTAGGGACGCAAAATTTTTCTCAGCAATTTACAATTCCGAAATCAGAGTACAGAAAACACAATAACATATGACTATATAGGGTCAATAGGATATTATGAGGATTCAAATATCTAATTGAGTTTTTCAAGATTTGGATCAAGACGAACGAATCTTTAGTATTTACTAAACTAATTCAAATGATCCGAATCATGAAAATGACCGGGTCTTCCAATCCTTAGACTGACAGTGACAAGATTTTACGTGCATTACTAAATTGGTTATTGGTTACAGAGTAACTTAAATTTATATTATGCAAAATATATGGTGACCTGTCACCATTAAAAGTCGCTGTCACCACTGTCACGGTGACCAAATTTTGTCACTGTTAACCATCTCTATACTATACTAAGTCCAGCGAGAGAACGCTCCAAATATGCGCACCCAACCATTGAAACAGGTTCCCCTACTACAAAGTGAGGTGTGGTGATGCGTAGAACAGATTTTCGTCGGTCAGCGGAGCGTTCTCTCGCTGGACAGAGTACAGGGTGTTGCATTGTCGCCGTCATCAATCATGATTCACGAGTCAGCTATTGTTAATTTATACTTATAAATCGTAACTTTATACAATATGAGTTTAATCGAAATAATATTTGAAATTAAATAGATACTGGCATACTGGTAAATTGTAAAATTAAAAGACTTCACAATTTAATAGAAATTCTGAATTGATTTTAAATTCTGATTGGAGCGTTTGTAAAAAATATGATGGATAGGATAAGATGTGTAAAAAAAGCTATTTTTTTTTGTTTATGTGAACATGATATGTAATTAAAATAGTAATTTGATTGTCAATGTTGAGGGTAGTTTCTGATGTCAAATTTTATCAAGTCTGTATTTTTAAGAGGTCAAATTTCAAAATTCACAGTATTTTTTAAAAGTCAGATAAAAAATAAAAAAAATAAGAAAAACGTTAATTTTTACACAAAATTGATTGTTTTTTTTTTGTGTAATTCAAAAACGAATAACTTGTTAAAGCTCCATTAGCTGTCACAAAATAAAGTTTCTTTTCAAAATTTTTTGGTTTTATTTTATAACAACATCTATATAAGTTACTTGTAGATACTTGGAATAAAAAAAAAAGGATTAAATTTGATAAAATATTAATTATAAGTAAAAGTATTATGTTTTAATTTTTAAATAATATTTAAGTGTATATACAAATTATAAAATTCAAAATATATACTTGTTGAGTTATTAATTATCTGGTTTCAAACTGCAATGTCCATTATGTATGTGCTGTTCAGGTTCATTATGGTTGCTTTGCGTAAAATAAACATTTAAACTTTTTTCAATACGATCCATTAATGCTTTTAAATCATTGCGTGTACCTAAAATAAACAAGCTAGTCATTAAATAATAGTATAATAAAACTAATATTTTAAAACGCATAATATGAATATTAGATTGCAGAAGTAAATACTTTATTTCAACCAAAATTAATACTTACAAATAATACGATTACGTATTAATCTTATTTGGTATACATCAATATCATTCCTGGGAAAGTCTTGGTCATCCACTAAAGGTTCATCCATACCAACTCTATGCTAAAATTCAAAATGTAGTAAATATTAGATCATGAAAAGACATCTTATCACCTTGCATACATTTATTACATCTGTTCTTCATTAATCATCATATGATACATATTTGAATTGTTTATTTTAAACTTAAATACATACCATATAGTGCAAACAAAATTAATAAGTTTAAAGTTTAAATGATCAATTGTCATAAAGAATATTTAAATAATAATAAAAAAGGGATAAAACTTAATGTTAAAAAATTTGTTTACAACGTTACACATATAAATACTTATACATGATTGACAGATAACAAAGTGGTGCGACATGATCATTTACACAAAATTATTAGGTACAGATCATAAAAACATTATTATGTAAAATAAGTCTCCAAGCAGGATTGCATAAAAAATTGATTCATTAAATGGTTTAAAAATATTAAATGGGTTAATCATAGGCCACTAAATCATTTTAGGGGTCCTTTAGCTCATTATTGATTCTATATGTTTAATGATTATGCAATCCGGCATTTAAAATACTTGTAATATTTTAAAATTTAAATAAGTATGTTTAATCATTTACTTTACTTTATTAATAAATAATATACATTTATTTTAAATTAGTGTTTAAATAATAAATAAATTTCTGTTTACCGATTGCAAAACTTCTGCAAGACTTTTTAATTGTTGATCAAGTTTTTCCTTTTCGTTCATCATATCAAGAATTTCTCTTCTAGTTATATTTTTGGTTTCAATTGCAGAAGGCATGATTAAACAATTATTAGTAACAATAGCAAATATCAAGGATTATTTTATCAACTATGAATGTATAAAATTTAAATATTATTTGGAAAAATTTATTTTGATCAATTACTGATAATCCTGTGAAAACCTGTGCATATATTAAATATACTATTATCGATTATAAAAATTAGTTATGGCAGACCTTAGATCATAATAATATTAAAGATGATCTATCATAGGCTATGATTCATAGCACTAACTATATTGTGATAATATATTAATATTTATCACAATATTTTTGAATCTTTGCACAATGCTCAATTGGTAATCGGTAAAATCAAATTGTATATTTTTATTTCGAAGCAAAATAATATGAAAATAATATAATTTATATTTTATTGAGTAAATAATAAAAATTAATTATTATCAATTTTTTAAATAAATAAAAAAATATTAAATTCTTAGTCAAAAAGTTATCTTAAGCATGTTATATACTATCACAAAATGTTGTCCAGAGTGGTAATCAGTTGAAGTCTTTTGAGGTTATGTTACTTTAATTCTTTAGATTACTTTAATACTTAGTAAACAAGAAACAACACGTTTTTTGTCGAATTTTCTAATGTAGTAATATTTGTGATATGTTATTTTTAATTTCTTACTAAAATGCCCATGCAAAAAAAAAAGGTATGTAAAAGTACTTTTAAATGACTTCAAAATTCATTACTATTCGTGTATATTTTGTATAGTTTCAATCCGGTGAAGGAGCCAGGTATGTCACAAGACGAGCGGCTTTAAATAAACTTCAACTATCATTGAAAGATTTTCGTACATTATGTATAATCAAAGGGATTTATCCAAGGGAACCAGCTCACCGTCGGCGAGCTCAGAGAGGAAAGAGTGGTATTCATATTCTGTATCTGAAAAAAGATATACTGTTTCTGATGCACGAACCTATGATATGGAAATTACGCGATCTTCAAGTAAGTTCGATCTACGAAATATATATTTTATATGTTTTTATAAATGTTCATTTGTAGGTGCACTTGAATCGGTTACGTCGGGCTAAGGGAATGCATCAAAAAGATTTGATTAAACGGTTTTCGAATACTATCCCTCGTATTGCCATTGATCATGTTGTGAAAGAACGATATCCAACTTTCATTGATGCATTACGTGATATGGATGACGCTTTAACCCTTTGTTGTTTGTTTTCCACTTTTCCAAAGTTAAAAAGCATTCCTCCAAACTTAATTGCATTATGCCGTCGCCTTACTGTTGAGTTTATGCATGCATGTATTGAAGCCCGTGCTTTACGTAAGGTATTCATATCTATTAAGGGAATTTATTTTCAAGTCGAAATAAAAGGTCAAGCTATTACTTGGGTTATCCCTCATACTTATCCACATGAAGTAAGATTTTCATATTTGTTCAACTACAATTAATGTTATAATAACAATAAACTTTTTTTTAGCCACAAAAAAAGCAAGAAGTTGATTTTTATACTATGGCCACATTTGCAGATTTTTACTCAACTGCATTAGGTTTTGTGAATTTCCGTCTTTACCACAATTTAAACTTATACTACCCTCCACGACTTGGTTCTTACAATGGTGATTATTTGAGTCCCTTACATGTTTAATGTTATTAAAATATAATTTTGTTTTAGCTGAAAGACTTGAAGAAGAAATTTTAGAAGAAAATGAAACAAGTGATCGTGTAGCTGCATTAAATTTACCGTTACAGAAAACTGCAGAAAATGTTGAAGACCCAGCTGACGCAGAATTAGATTTAGATACTTTTGCAATGGTATAACAAATCAAAATATATAATTAAATATGAAATTAACTTTTAATTTTTTTTTCAGGATGGTGATGAATCAAAAGCTGAAGAAGCACGTAAAGAATATGAGAAAGTAAGAAAATTAAAGAAATTGTTTGAAGGACTTAAAGTATTCTTAAACAGAGAAGTTCCCAGAGAGCCTTTAGTATTTGCGCTCAGATGTTTTGGAGCTCAAGTGTCTTGGGATGAAACCACATTTCCAGAAGGTGCTACATTTGCAGAAACAGATGAAACTATTACTCATCAAATAGTAGACCGGCCTGATCTTGAGAAACAGTATATTTCAAGGTAATTTGAATTATTTTTGTTTATGTAATTTTTAGTATTATTTTAAAGTTAGATTACTAAAAAAATAACCACAACCCTCTTATCCTAGATGTTGCATATTAAATACTGTTTTTATGATATAGTATAATAACTATTCGTTTACCCATAATAACATTGAATGAGCTAGAGATTTTTTTATTGTTCCCATGTAACTGTAATAAGAAATATCACCATTCTTTATTCCTTATTGTTATTTATTTTTAATAGTGATAAATACCTAATTACCTTTTTTACATCATTAATAACACACCTAATTATTTTACAGATACTATATTCAGCCACAGTGGGTGTTTGATTGTGTAAATGCACGTGAACTTATTCCAGTTGAAAAATATTTTATTGGTACACCATTACCTCCTCATTTATCACCATTTACTGTTGAATATCGTACACAACGCTATGTGCCACCTGAAGAGAAAGCCTTAACTGATCCGTCTGTAATAGTTAATAAAGGTAACATTTTTTTTTTTTTTTTTGTAATAAATAACATATTATACTCATTTTTTTAATTTTTTATAGATCAAGAATTATTAGACGAAATTTCCGATAATGATATTGAAGACATTGAAGAGGATAAAAAAGAATCCGAGGATGAAACCATGGATGCTGATGATGAGGATTTAGATGAATTTGATGGTGAAATGACTGAAGAACAAATAGCTGAAATTAAAGTAAATACTTGTTCTTTATTATTTTTATATTACTTTTAATTTTTTTTTAATTTTTAGCGTAAAAGAATGAAGGTAGAATTGGGTGCACCAGAAGTAATAAATAAAGGAAAGCTCAGACGTGAACATCATCAAATGAAACTTCTTAAAGAAAAAATGATTCAAAAGAAATACAGAAACTTATATAAAAGTATGAAGTCTGGTAGAATGAAAAGAGAAAAAGAAATTAAGTTACTCAAATATAAAAGACGTATTCACGAGAGGACAAGTGTTGAAAATAAACGTGCTGAGATTAGAGCAAGAAGGGCACAAGCTGCTACTTTGATGTAAATTATATAATTGATTATTATCAAGATTTTTGAATTTATAATAAATAAATCTTTTAACAGTTAAAAAATTGTGATTTTATTTTTTCCAAAATCATAATTATAAGTATTTTTTAATATTGCAATTTATAGATATTATTGTCTAAAATCTTGATACCATACATCAAGTTATAAATAATTATTACAGTATTTTTGACTTAATAGCTAAGATTGATTAAAAATTAAAATTTAATTTATTTAATAATGAAATAGATGTTTGTATGCTATAATCACAAAATTATCTATGAACCTTTCAATATAAAGTAATAATTACTATCAAAAAAAATTTTTTTTGATTCCGATATATTTCTAATAAATGTATTGGTTTCATATTTTTTTTATGTATATGCATATCTTCAACTTTGATGGTAGTTTCTGGTAGCAAATTGGATCTAGTTGGTACTCGAGAGTTTTCTTTAAAAAGGTAAATTATTGTATGAACCTATTCATTGTTTCTACTACAGTACATCGGTATTGACTTAAAAGTTAAATAAGTTAATAAGAACTAGTAATATTACATTAATTAATATAATATAATATAATATGTGATTAGATTTTAGCAAAAAATAGTTCAATCTATATTATTATTTATTACTAATAAAAAAATAAACTACTAATACCAAAAAAACATATAAAAAAGAAATAAACTAATAGACAGTCTCCACTTAGAATTATTTTTTAATTATTTACAGTACTATATTATTTAATTCAAATTATTTTAACAACTCTATTGTGATTTACTCAAAGACAATACATTCAACACCTATACAGCAAAGTGAATTTTCTGTATTTTTTTTTTATTTTAAAAATAAAACAAAGCCCAGTGTCACACTTATAGAATTCGCATTATATTATGTACAATGCACAAGTATTTAAAACACCGTGTTTTGTTATCTGTAGATATTCTAAAAATATGACACCGGCCTATGTTTGAAATGCTTTTATTATTAATGTTTGCACTTTTCCTTAAATTTACTAAGATTAAATGTGAAAAGAAATTTATTTTAATTTTTTGCATTTAGATAATATATTGTATTGTTATAGCATAGAATATTTATTATTTAGGCATATATTTTTACTTTGGTAATATTTTATTGTTTTCTGAAAAAGGAGGATGAAAAAGTAAATAACATTTAAAGAAGCAAAAAAAGTTAAATTACATTTTATAGTTGTAGAAGTAATTTGATGTAAAAGTTATCCCCCAATTGGTCCCCGCACCTCCTTCTTTACTTTGTAACTGTCTATTTTCAATAAACAATGGCGATTGCGTTGCAGTAAGTCTTATATAATATTGTTGTGATTTTAATATAAATTATAGTATATAAAGTGTTATCCGCTTATTTGTTATTACGTATTGTAACTTGTACTGTTGTAATGCTGTCTATTATTTATTTATTTAATATTTTAAGTATGGGGAAAACTCAATATCCACAGAAATTTGGGGATGAGTGGTTAACCGAATCATCATTTAAGTCGTGATTATTAAAAATTGATAATAATAACACTAAATGTAGATGTTGATTCTGCAAGACTGAAATAAATGCAAATAATTTTGATCTTGTGCAACATGCAAAATCTAAAAAACATCAAGAGTCCTCCAAAATGTTTTCAACATCTCGATCAACGACATATTTTGTACAGCAAGCTCTTTTAAGACAACGGCTACAAAAAGCGCCTTAGCCTTTAACATTATTTATTACAGTATATTTCTCAATTTTATCTTATGACTCCCCTGGAATATTATGCAAGAAACAATTTCAAGAATCAGAAGCAGGCAAAAACATCAGAATACGTCGAACAAAGTGTACAACTGTTATATCTAATGTTTTAGCACCACATTTTCAAGGTTCACATTAACAAAGTCGCCGCTATTTTTATGTTAAATGTGTTTATTGTTATGCAAAAATCATGTTCTTTTTATTTTAAACTGTTACTTATTATTTTATAAAAGGCATTTTTTATTTTAAGTTTATGATGATGCAATTATTAAACTACATGAAATTTGAATGGAATTTATAATTTGTTTATTTCATAATTTTATCCTATTTAAATATGATTATTGAGTGGTATTTTCAATATGTATATTTATATTTTGAAGTTATTTTTCTTTATACAAAATTATACTTCATAAAAAATAATCAGTCTTAGAAATTTATTTAGCTTATTCTAGCTTAAATCACATAGCCTTTTCTAGCATTTTTACTTGCAATATTTGCTTATTTCCATGAATGCATTTTGGCAATACTGGTGTCCTGTGAGGAGGATATACCCTTTGCAAATTCTTCTAAAATAATGAAGATATTATAATTCTGTTTTTTTTTTATAATACTACAAATATTTCATATTACAACTTAATTAATGTATTGGTAAAAAAGTTTAAAAAAATTAATTTTTTATTTAACTATTTCCAAAAAAACCGAAAATAGCTATTTTGTAGAATTTATTTTATTGAAAATGTTGACATTTCAACATTTTATTTCAATTAAACTCATAATTTTTAATAATTGTTTTAGTTTTGAGAAAAATTGCATATTATTTAATACCATAGTTCATAATTTTTCACTAATTTTTCATTACCATAAAAAAATAAAATTACGATCAAACACTCATAACAGCATATATTTTGAGCTGACCACCAATATTTTCTCGGTAGCTCGCTGGTCAGATCTCGACTTGTGTGTTACTCTGTATTCTTTTAATGTTTTATTATATTGAATATCTGGTTTACAGCCAAGTATTCGTAAAAAACATTAAAAAGAGACGTCTTGAACTGTATTTTTTTTTCAATTGCCAAACTAGTAAGTCATTAGTAATTATTATATTCTATTTCTTTAATAATTACTGTTCAATTTTTAATATCTAGCAATTAAATCCATATTTTACAATTGTTTAATGTAATATTAAGAGTGAAATCCAATTAATTGAAAAACCATGAAATATGCACCTATAATATTTCATGGTTTCTTTTATATATAAAGCACATTATTTTATTATAAGAATAAAAAATCCGTATTTGAATAATTACTTGTTAGAAATAAAAATAATTTATAATAGAATTAAGGTACATTTGAATTATTTTGATTCGGATATTTGAGGCTAGAATTACCTAGAATTTACTAAAAAAATATATATTTAAAATAGTTACTTGGTTTAATTTTTTAAATCTAATAATAATAATATTCTAATTTCTCTTTTTAGCTTTAAAATAAAAATATAGTTTTATTTTACTGTTATTTTTGAAAAAGTAAAAGTTTTGTTTGCTGGATTTGAGGAACGTTAAAAACTAATAATTTATAAATTTATTAGTATTTTTACATGTAAATATATTATAATTTTCAAAAATATATGATATTTTATTTTTATATTTCATTTACATACAAACAAACAATTATTAAAAGAAACTGAAATAAACGTATCAAAATCAATAGTAAATAAAAAACAGCAATAACTTTAATACCAATAATTCAAAAAAATTATATTATTTAGTATTTATATGGTAATGAAAATAATTGTTTTATCAACTTAGTGGTAGTGGTGTATTTTCATCAGAGTCATCATCTTCTTCTTCATCGTCTTCTAATTCAGGCATAGGAAATCTTAATATAGCCGCAACACCAGTGATTTGAGATAATTCTAGATAAATAAATTTATTTTTAATGTAAAAATGATTACACATAATATTAACTTACGTTCTCCAGTAACATGCATGCTTGAAAATATTTTGACATCACCACCAGATTCTTTGACAGTATCTACTAGTTTAACATAACGTTTACGCTCAGTAATATCCTGACTCCTAAATAACGAAACATTTCTATAAGCAAAAACAGAAGGATAAAATTTAGTGCACTGACCTAAATAAACTATCAGTGATAAGTAATGTTTCGATTCCTAATACTTCATTAGCTTTTTCCACATGATTAATACCATAAAAAGCTCTGGTTGATTCAGATTGCAATGTTTTATAAAAGTTATCCAACACTTTCAATTCACCTAATGCTTTTGTATCTTCAAGTTTGGTAGCTATGGATGGATTTGATAGAACTTCTAAAAAAATGTATAAATACTAGCTGTCATTGAGCAATTTTCAAATAGAGAAAAAATAAATGTGAATTCTTAAAATATTAACAGACAAAATTTAAAATAACTGAAATGTTACATAAAATATATAATGGTAATTAAAAGTTGTATAATATATTCAAATGTATAGCTTTAAAGATGCTTTGACTAAAGCAAAGTAAAGATACATTGACTCTAAAATATACAAATCATCCTTCAAATGAGGGCCACACATTTTTACTATAAATTGTAAACAGATTATTTTTTTTTTTAATGTTGAATGAGTATTGATCTTTTGAGTAATTTAATATTTTAAAATTATTTTATAATTTTGTAATCTTTTGAGTTATTAAATTGTATATACTAAAAAGTAAAGATAATAGTCCTCAATTATGGTTTGACATAAAGTATAAAATATATATAATATTTAGTCTAGTACTTATATTCATTTTCACAAATTATTATATGTTAACTGATTAATTGTAATCAATAATAAATTTAATTTTCAAATCATTAGCCCACATATCTTTAAAAATATAATTATAGATAATATCCTTAGAATATTTAGTTAATAATAATAATAATTATTATTATTATTATTTTCGAATTATTCGAAAGCTACTTAATCAAATTTCACTTTATGAACACAAACGTTTTCAAAAAAATTATCTCTTAACAATTAATGTAAAAGAATATATAATAAGAATATCAACTAGCACTTGATATTTTCTCCAATGTATGGAAAATCATTGAATCATGGATATGTTTTTAAGATTGTGATTAAAAAAAAAAAATGTAAAAATAATATAAACAAGGTTGCAATGGTAATGTGTTTATATGACGAATACAACACATGCGAGTATAACTTTTTCTTAATATAACTTATTTTTATATTGATAAAAGTGATATTAGTATATTACTTATACATAATAATATATACAAATAATAAAATTTTGTAATTTTCATATCTCAAAATGAAAAAAAAAACAAACTTTTAATTATATAATATCAATATTTTACCTTTCAAAGAATGTTTGAAACCGCTTGATGCATGAGCAGTTATAAATTTTGATTTATTTTCTAAAATTGTTTTATTATCCGTTTTAACAGCTTCTTGCATCACATATTCAAAAAATTGATCTCTCACAAAACCAGGACTTGCAATTATTGTGCACTTAACAATATCAAATCTGATATGACGCAATATTGCCTGCATCACCAAGTCGAAAAATCTTAAAATTCCCTAATTTTTTTGATTTTTTTTTGATAATTAATCAAGTGTTCTAGAAGATATGTTTATTTTAATACTTTTTCGTGTTGTTTTACATCTCCTTTTCGTTTTCGTGGTATATTTTGATCAATTTTGGCACGTACTATTGTCCGACTACCAGAAATTAAGCATACATGTGCTAAACCTTCTTGCATTATGACTGCTGCTACATCTGCTGTCTAAAATAATTTTGACAGTTTACAATGGTTTTAATAAAGAAATAATAATAATCTAATTTTATAATTTTTTTCCTTGTGTTCCAAGAATACAGAGCCAACTACCCAAATGGAACTGCCCAAGCGAGATCTGCCAATTTGATTTCAAACCAAATCCAAAACTAAACACTTTAAAACCTCCAATTACCATCAATACAAATGAATATCCAAATCGTACTAAACCATATTCCAACTACACTATCCTCAATTTACTATCCTCATCTACCGGCAATAACGCCCCTCTAATTTGAAAACTTCTTAAAGTCACTTGGTCAGACGTTTATCGCCAGCGGTGATCACAATGCTAAAAACACACAATTGGGTAGCAAATTGACAAACTCTAGAGGGAGATTACTTCTTGACAACATTCAAAAACTAGGCTGCTCTTTTATATTTCCAAACAGTCCAACTTACTGGCTTACTCATCTAAATCATCAGCCTGACATATTAGACTTCTTTTTCACCTCAATTCCAAATCACATAAAACATAAAATCCAAAATAGTTGTGAAATCTCGTCAGACCACATTCCGGTCATTCTTGAAATAAACAGCTCGTTAACCTGCAAACCTCCTCGACTTTCACTCACAAAGGATTCTGTCAATTGGGAAAAATTCTCCATCATTTTACAAAACAACACAAACTTAAAAATCTCCTTAAAAAACACCAACGAAATTGAAATAGCGTCCCAAGATTTTGTCAACTCAATAAAAGCAGAGATTTCTAACTCTTATATTCCTAATCCAAATAAAACAGCAAATGCAAACTCATACAATTTATCTCTTAACATAAAAAAAAAAATAGAAATAAAAAAATAAAAATAGAAAAGCGTCATGCACACTCACGTAGGCAATACACTAAACTACCATACGACAATAAATGATACAATCACCTGTCCAATACCATAAAAACAAAAATTTGGATCCATAAATATAAGTTATTCTAACAGAAATACGAGTCCTTATGTTCTCAAGATAGGCCCTTAAGAACCACCAAAAATATTCTAAAAATAAATAGTATCAATTATTTGACATATATATATAAATATATATATATATATTATTCAATATATATTGTCAATTATTTATTGTTTTATTATTATAAAATAAAAGATCAACCTTTCCATTTAAAAAAAGCAGACTATACTTTAGGCTTTTCAGACGTTGACAAAGCAAACACCTTTGGGAGACACCTATCTGAAATATTTACTCCTTACCACAATATCACTCCTGAACCAAGTCACTTAAGCCAAATTATAAACTTCCTAAGTAGCCCATTACCAATGTCACTCCCTACCAAACAAATTTCTCCCAACGAAATAAAAAACTTGATACAAAAGTTAAAAATCAAAAAATCACATAAACATAATCTAATAACAAATAAAATATTTCGGCAACTTCCTCAAAAATCAATAATTCTTCCCACATATATTTATAACTCTATGTTGAGAATGTCCTACTTCCCATTAATTTGGAAAATATCTGTAATCATCCTTATACGCAAACCCAACAAACCAAAAGATGAACCCTCCTCATACAGACCAATTAGTCTTTTACCAGTATTAGAGAAATTATTTGAAAAAGTGATGCTAAAATGAATCAGATCCATTCTTAAGTCCCATAAAATTATACCAAATACCCAATTTGGTTTCAGAGAAAACCACTCCACAACCCACCAAATCCATCGAATTGTCAACAAAATAGCCTCGTTGTTTAAGAACAAAAACTTCTGCCCAGGAGTATTCTTGGACGTATCACAAGCATTCAACCAGGTCTGGCACACCAGATTACTCTTTAAGCTAAAAATGTTCCTCCTGACTCCACTCTACTTGTTGTCCAAATCATATATACAAAACCACTCATTTCTGTCCATCAAGGAGACTCCTCATCACAATTCCAAATCAAAGAAGGAGTATCTCAAGGAAGTGATTTATCACCAGACCTCTACAACATTTACACAGCTGACATTTTCAACTTCGAAAATACACTGATAGCTACTTACGTCACAACACGGCAATCCTCTTATCTCATTCCGATTCTACAACAGCATACCAAAACCTCCAAATACATCTTAATAATATTTCAAACTGGCCCACCAGATGGACAATAAAAATCAATACAGACAAGTCCTTTCATATACATTTCACTTTAAAAAAAGCTGTTCTACCTACACAACTCAAACCAAGTACTTAGGTCTAATTTTAGACAAGCGTCTAATTTGGGGCCCACATCTCAAAACTAAAAGACTTTTAACATCAGACTTTAACTATTAAGGCCTATCCACAAGTCCAAACTCTTTATTGACAATAAATTACTAATATATAAATCAACGATAAAACTTATGTAGGCTTATGGCATTCAAATATAGGGATGTGCCAAGTCTTCCTAAATATGGACCATACAAGCCTTTCAGTCTATTTTCCTTCGCCAAATAACATCTGCGCCATGGTATGTCTCAAACCTCTCACTACATAAGGATCCTTAAAATCGAAATAGTTTCTAAAACAGCAAAATATTATTAAAAAAAATTCCATACTAAAACAGTTAACCACACAAATCCATTGAATTTTAACATAGCCAGTGAATTCATCTCAAACAACCCCCCACATCGATTAAAAATATACTAGTGTCAAAATCTCCTGAATCCCAAACTGTATTAATTAAAATAAAATAAAACTCCTACTCCAAGTTAGAGGGTATCCATACTGGTAGGTCTCCCTCCTCACACAATTCATGTTATGTTCCTTATTAGCTATCAAATTTACTTAATGTATTGTATATAAATTACAGATACTCTATTTTATCTAATAAAAAAAAAATTTTATAATTAATAAAACCTGTGCTGGATCGGTGGCCATTTCTATTCTTCCTAAATCAATTGAATCCCATTCTTCTTTCATTAAAGTAAATTTTCTGTTTAATTCCAAATCAATGGTATGGTAGGCACCCATCTAAAAAAGACAATTATAGTATACCTACATGTTTAAAAAAAAAACACCAGGAAAGTCATACTGCTGTATAGTAGGTGTTAAATGTAACTTGTTATTCAGTAAGCCACTGTAATGGATATGTGAAATTTGAATTCAATGATAAATCATTGTGTATAAAAAATAATAAAAATAATCTGTCAGCCTACATTAATTCTAAAGATACTTTTATCTATTGCTATAAGTAATATGTTAGGCTGATCGAACTTTTGCCAAAAATAAATCGCGTATATTATAATACTACTAGTTGTCATTAACTTATGTCAATACCAAAAATTTTTAAAAGTATTGGACATTTTTGACTTCCTTTATTAACTTAATCAAATTTGTATTCAGTAACAACCTCAAAAGTAAAAGAATGAAGCATTTTTACTGCTTCTAAAAGTGACTTCACAAAAAAAAAAAAAAATAATACTACATTAATTATTACTTTCAGAATTTAAAATAATCACTTACTTTGACATACTCATTTTCTTCAGTATTTCTCCCTTTTAACCGCAATAGGCAAGCTTGAGTGTCAAAATCTACAGACTCTACACAAATAGTTAATGTCGTTCGTACTCGATGGCTAGTGGAAGATCCAGTAGCTGATTCATTTTGTACTTTTCTGTAAAATTATAATAAATATAAGTATATCTATTGCATACCATTTGTAACAAATTTTAAATGTAGAGCATAGGTATTTACTATTTGCAGTAGTTAACTAAAATAGATTATCAATTTAAAATTAAAATATATTTTATACGTCTTATGTAAAGATAAACAAGACATTTTCTCTAGGACTTAAGCTCTGCCTAAAACAATTTTAGCTAAGATTTAAATTCGTAAAAAATTATCGATTTCGTGGAGACTATTTTTAATTGCATAAATAAATTTAAACTATATCATGCATCTAAAAATGTAATTTAGATAAATTTACCTATTTAGTCATTAAATAAAACCTAGTTTAATGACAGAATTTCAAAAAAATGAGTAAAACATTTATAATGATTTATAGATTGCTATCATTACCTTATGGTTGATGCACGAATTCGATCACCTTTTCTTATAATATTGTATGCCTGCCACATATCTTCAGCTTCTTCAGGTATGAGTACAATCACCCTAACACATTTTAAACGTCCATTTTATAACAATTTTACAATATCATCCAGAAATGTATTAATATAATTAAAACAAACCCTTTTCCATCCTTTTCAATGTCTTTATGAACGAGCTTCATTTTGTTATTGCTAAAAATCGTTAGTCATTCCAAGATGATCAATACAATTTGAATTAGTGTCTGCTTACGTTTAAATTCTTAAAAAAGGTTTATTTGACTTTTTAATTAGTTTCATTGTTGATTCAAAACCACCAAAACGTTTCAATTAAACTTGGAAAATAAGTAAAATATACTATTAATACACATTAGTATAAAAAATGTTGAAACTTATTATTTTAATAATATTGATGATTTTTGATATATTGATTGACATTGCACAGTGAAAGTGGACATTGTTCAATGATATATTGATATTAAATTTTCAATATATCAAATAACAATTACACATTTGCAAGAAACTAATAATACAAAAACGAAAGGCTTTGGGGTTTGACTGTTTGAGAAATGAGAATATTTATGACGCACGGAACATGATAACAGATAAGAATGAAAAAACAAGTTACGCATAAAATGATAAATCATAAAAATTATTTTAAAAAAATTGTTATAAAAAAAGTTAGACAATTAAAAATGTAAATTCCTTTGAAAATATTGAGTATACCATTATGTAATTTTCTAAATTTATTT
The DNA here is from genome assembly GCA_014851325.1 of Pentalonia nigronervosa. Taxonomy (NCBI): domain Eukaryota; kingdom Metazoa; phylum Arthropoda; class Insecta; order Hemiptera; family Aphididae; genus Pentalonia; species Pentalonia nigronervosa. The sequence goes on along the minus strand of JACXSJ010001106.1, from coordinate 100,311 downwards.
TAAAATCGATTTTACCGTATGTCTGCACTCTATTTACGCTTTAAAATTTAAAAATATATACTTAGAATCAACAATTGTTTTGGATGCACTGTTTGTTTTTTATATTAGGCGCTTGTTTTTCAGTCTCTTATTTTTACCTCAAATTTACAAAAAAAAAGAATACTCTTATAGTAATATAGTGTCTTAACTACCTATTAATGTTTAATTTAATGAAAAATAGGAATGATAGTTAATTAACCTTCTAACGATCTAACTTTTTTTCATTTATTTTTATAAATTGACATTTTGAATCCGAACAATGTTAATTACTAGTGTTTAATTAAAATGGATGAGCGGTGGCAAATATTTTTTAACAAATTTCCAGAAACGGTAACTAGTGAACAGTTACCCGTTAAGTTACCTAGATTTGACTTGGATTTAAGTGATTTAGCTGGAGCAGCAGCCGACTGGTGTCATCAGTATTTGAAAGATAGGTAAGATGTTTTATGTGCAAACCAAAACTGATTTAGTCGATAAGTATAAATTCAAAGAGTTTTGCTTTTGGTTGGATTCAGAAAATTCTTTCATTTCTAATTATACCATTAGTATGATTCAAAGTTATTGAATTTTAAATCTGGATTAATTTTCTCAATCATTCTGGGATTTAAATGCGTGCTGAGAAAATGTTTAGGTATAAGTTTGGATAGAGGGCAATAGGGTTAAACCCATAGATGTTTTATCTCATTTTAATTTTAAATCCTTAATTTGTATAGCGAACATACTGCTAAAAATATTGAACCCTTCAAGTTTCCAAATTTTATCATCCTAAGGCCAAAATATGAACTAGTGTGTAGATAAATAATTAAATTATGCTTTATATAGGTATTGTTATATTAATATATAACACTTATGTTAAAAATTAAATTTTTAGTATTTAGTACTTTAAGTTACTTCTTTAAAATGATCTTAGAACATAGAATGACCAATAGTCTTCAGTTTAGAGGAAGTGCTAAAAATCTGACAGTAATAAAACTCAAGTCTTACAAAATATTACCCTCGGAAACTTAACAAATGCCCTTTCCAGCATTTCTAACCATACACTTTAAAATGATCAATGAATAATTCCCTACACATCAAAGCTAAATTGTTCTATAAAAAATGTCGCAATACACTACCTAACCATCCCAACACTTATTAAAAAATAGTTGTCCTTTACCATTTTGAGAAATTCTCCAAGATGCTTAACACGCATTGGTATTGCAATCTTCTGAATAGGTACGTAAAATAAAATTAAAAGTGTACAAAATAGATAATATCACTAAAGGGTGGCTTCTTCCAATCAAAAGTTTAATTTGTATTTTGTTTACACCTTTCACTTTTATTTATTCTTCTCTATAAAATGTATTGTAAATATCATATAGAAATAAAAAAAAAAGGTATTTCTTTATGATTTTAACCAAATTTTATTTACAATGGTCACTGACACTTAATGACGATTTTTCTTAATAGACAAAAGTTTGTTTTTAATGTCCTGTTAAAGGTCCTCCCCATACACTGCAACAGTGGGGATAAAATGTAGCCAGACATAATTTAACACCACCGTGGCATCACCACCAAGACAAGAAAATTTTACTGCCACCACTGCAGTGTGTGGGGATCTTAACAGACATGTTTTTATAATGAACACATTTATACTTCTTGTTTCCTTTATATGCTTATTTTATGATTATATACATATTTTTACAGAAAATGTCCAAGTGACCTCATTGTATTTTTGACCCAAAAAATTATAAACAATCTTAGAGTCCAGTGGGCAGCTGAACCAAAATTATTTGGATACCGACCTGAAAAAAAGGGTTTGTATTTTATTTCTGAATGTATTAAATAAAAAATATATTTCAATTTAATCAACTACATTTAGGTCATTATTATCTATGCATACTTACAAACTTGGTCTAATGATTCTTAACATTGTATACTATATTTCAATGAGAATCAAATATAATCTCTTACATCCTATTCGATTGACTTTCTTAGTCTGGCAAAAGTTTAATTTGTTTCAATTTCCTAAAGTTTTTTTAACATTCCTTTCAACATTCCATCTATTCTATCCTTAATACTAATTCCGAACCTGCCATAAAAATTATAACAATTATTCTAGCTTTATTGTATAGTATTTTTTTTTTTTTTGTTTTTGTTTTTGTATAATTATAATTTCTGAGCAAGCACTGGAAGTTAATAAAAATAAAATACTTTTATTTTTTATATCTGTTTTGCTATTTTTTTACTCCTTGTACAATTTTTTTAATATTTTCATTAGATTATCAAGCATTATGGTTAATGCAGAAAGTTATTGCAGAATTAAATGAAGTTTGTTTAAACCATACTACTGTTATTCCATATCATCAACCTATAATAACTCCAGTCTGGTGGTCATCATTTGTGTTAAAAAATATCAGAAGACAAATGGAAGATTATATAACTGTTGTTCCTTATTTGCATCAATTGTTTGATGTTAAGGTATGTTTTATGATACTAAATTATATGTAGTAGTATTTAAAAACACTAATAATTAGTACATATCATAAAATTAATATTTACAAATAACAAACAAATATAAATGTTTATATCAACAATATGTCTAGCCTATTGGCTATTATAAATTATTATATAATTTTTAATATGTTCAGAAAATTATTTAAGGCTATATTAAAAATGTTAAAATTGTGTGTCAGGATTATGGTGAAGCTTCTTTTTATGCAGTTTATGATGGACATAATGGTTTAGATGCTGCTGTTTATAGTTCAATGTATTTACATCAATTTTTAGTACAGTCAGTTCACTATCCAACTAATCCAGAATACGCATTATATGAATCTTTTTTTGCTACAGATAGAGGATTTACACAAAAAACAGAAAAATATGTAAGTTTAATTTGATTTTGTCTCAGAACACATTTAACATATTTATACATTTTCTTTCAGAATTTAGTAAGTGGCACAACTGCTGTATGTGCATTATATAGGCAACAAGAGAAGAAACTTTATGTGGCATGGGTCGGTGATTCAATTGCTACATTGTGGAAAAATGGAACTCCTTTATGTTTAGTAAACAAGCACGTTCCCGAAAGATATGTATGTTATTAAATTCTATCCATTATTAATATATTTTTTGTACATTTCCTAATAATATTTTTGAAATTTGTTATGTAACAATGACATTCATTGTATCATAACATTTACGGTATTTAGGAAACTTAATCCTTTTTCAATTATTCATTCTTTTAATTTAAAAATGCCAACAATTATGTTTATTTATTGACAGGTTACAGTGTCATAATAAAGTATAAATGTATGACAAAATCAAACTATTCCAGCAATGCCTCAAGAATTTAAAGTATATTTGATTAAGTAGGTTGGTTATAGTGTTGGCTAGTTAAAAAATCATACTATTGATAATTTAAGTAGTTGTAATAACCAACAGGCACAGTGAATGTATTAAAAATTTAACTATAGTATATTTATATACATAATAAGAATGACTTAGTAGAGAGAAGATTCTTAATGTTGTATCTTTTAAAACAAACTGAAAATTAATGTTTTGGTCTCTTAATAGTGCATTTATTTTGATATATCTCTTATGATATAGCTGAAAATAAATTGTTAGAATATAATGTCCTCGAAACATAGTTTATCCAAAAATTAACCTAGCTTTCGGATAAAATATTTTCACTTTGATAATTTTTGTTTTGGATAAAATATTTTCGAATGTTTTACTTTCAGTATACATATTATTCGAATAAAATATGGTTCAGATGTATTATTTTTGGATTAAATACGGTTTGAGCAAAATATTTTTCTTATAATATATTTTTAATATAAAATATTTTTCTACTAAAATACGGATCTGACAAAATGTTTTTGGAAATTTTATGCACCCCTAATAGGCAACCCCAATTAAATATGCATATTTAAATCTCAAAAATTGCTCACTGTGCTTTGATGCCCCTAAAATTTGTGAAAATAATACTATGATATACTTATTAACATTATCATATGCCGCAGAATGTAGGTATAATATTTTATGACTTGTATTATTTTATTCTATCATATTACATTGCAAAAGTCACCAATATATATTTTCAATAAATACTATCTCAATTTATAACCATATACGTAGAAATAATTTAAACATAATAAAACTTTTCATAAAAATGTATTTAAAAAATTTAAAGAGATAAAAAGTAAATTGCATTATATTGTTCATAAAAATATATGAATAAACTATTTGTTTTATTTGGACTATAGCATTTATTTTGTAAACACCACATAATTTCCTTATATACCTATACCTAGTATATAATTTATTATAAGATTATAGTATTGTATATTAATATATCACTATAATAAACATGTTTATACATTACTTTTATTTTAGGATGAAGCTCAAAGAATAAAGAATGAAGGAGGAATAATATCGCAATGTCAAGGTATTTGGCGAGTAGATGGCCAGTTAGCAGTGTCTAGAGCTATAGGTGAATCACATATTTTTTAAATTAATATAATTACTGTATATAATCTATATAATGTTAAGTACAATATTTATTTATAATCAAATGTGTCCTGGCTGACTGATCAACATAAAACCTAAACTATGATAGTTAGGCACTTGAAATTTTTATAGTACCTTCGTATCAATGTAAGGATACACTAAGAAAAGATTTTTCAAAATTCACATTTTAAAAAGGTATTTGGGCAAAGATTTAGAGATTCATGATGAAAATTAAAAATTTTTTTTTGCTTATAAATGTTTGCCATTGGTTATAGATTATAATAGTAATATTAGAAATTAGTATTTTATTATATATAAATGGTTGCCATTGGTTACTCAGGCAGAAGAGGTAAAAGCATGCTTTAAATTATTGAATTTACATGGCCTCAATTAAAGAAACTATAACTTAAAACCATACCATGTTTTAAATCCAATCCACGACCTGTGATTGCCCATCTAGATCGAAATATTTCACAAAATGAGGTACACTGACGACGGCTTAACTATAAATTGAAGTGCCTACATTAAAACAGATACACTTATATATCACTGTATTTTATATTTGATAATTTTTTCCTAAACAAAGTCTGGTTATACAGTTAGTATGTATTATATAAGTAGGCACAATAAAATACAGTAAAAATTTGTCAAAATTCAAACAATAATAAACTTACATTCTAAATTAAATGATATTTTTTTTTATAAAAATAAAATTAAAGTTAATTTTAGTGTGGTAATTAAGTCTTATACTACAAAGTATGTAACAACTTATAAGTATTACCAATTATACCAGATATACGCTCCTATAGTGAAATTCAATTAAGGGGATCCATCAAACCTTAAAATATACAGATAATCCAATCTTTCCAATCAATAACACTACTTAATAGCATCATGATAAGGAATATTTCCAATCACACTTTACTCTTATATCTACATCAAACACCATCTCTAAAAAAATATTCACTCTCTACAAACACTATTGACTCTGCTTAACCGATCATCCAAGCAATTATTTGTGATCTGTGTGTGTGTGTTTTATGTCTGATCACAGACAGTAGTAATAATATGCTTTGATTTTCTACTAAAGTTTCTCTTCTGATGAGAAAGTGAATCTAGTTGGTACTTTTGAGAAGTCAGAATTGAAAAATGGAAGAGGAATATGAAAAACAGGAATTTTTACGCTGAACCAGTTTTTGAGAAAATCAATTTTGATTTTTTTGGTGTATCTAGAAAAAAAAAATTAGATGCATTCAATTTTTGTATTAAATATTAATTAAACCATGTCAAGAAATTGCTAAAATAAATTATGAAAATAGCAAGTTTTTATAGTTACGTCTTCTTTATGAGTTTCAACAAAAAACAAAAACCAATTTTGTCCTAAATGTTTAATGCCGTTTTTTATTAGTTTTACTTATTTTTTTTAAAAAGCACTTGGAATTTTCTATCAATTTAGTATGAACTAGTTACAACCTACTACCAGAAACCACCTTATAAGTTGAAAATTTAAGCATTTTCTACTCTGAAACTCACGACAAAAAACACACATAAAACCATATACATTCATTGCTCCGCTCAGAATCTTAACTATTCATTTATACCTTGTAAAGAAAGAAAACAATTGATTTTTAAATAACTTTAATTTTTCAATTTTTAATTGGATTTTTGGTTATTTTGGACTTAAAAATTCTATTATACAATATACTATTAAATATAATTTTACCAATAGAAATTGGTTGGATAACAATGATAATATGTAATCAATATTTTGTTACAATATAAATATTGTTAAATGTTTTAGGCGATGTTAAATACAAACCACATATTACATGTCAACCAGAGATAAGGTCATTAGTTTTGGATGGAAATGAAGAATTTCTAGTACTCAGTAGTGATGGTTTTTGGGAGTATCTAACACCTGAAGAAATAGCAGAAACTATTTATGATGAGTTGCTCGAAACCGACGGTGAGTGAAATAAATATAATATAAAGAAGGGTGTTATTGTTTGGTTTAGCCATCCCTAAACTTCATTATAATGGCAGTACATAAAAGGGCCCTAGTCAAATGTCAATGCTCCTACATAAAAGATAAATAGCTATTTTTGACTTGTACTCCACACAAAATTGTGTTTTAGTAATAAAAACCAGTATAAATTGGGAAGGAAGGGTCCATCCCTTGTTTATTCTGTAAAAATCAATACATGTACCTTGTGTATTTATTTAATATTCTTATATATTGACTTTTTTTGTATTAATTTCTTCATTAGTTCTATTTTTGACTAAATTACAAGATTAAATATTGTGGTTTTTTTTAAAGGCTCTGTTACACTGAATTTTCACCATATAACCTTGTTATGTCCTTGCTTGATTATTGCAGGCCGCGGGAGCATTCAGAGTGTACAATAACTACCTATATAGTCCTGTGCACCAGTCATGTTGATCGTTTTCCTTCCACGTAGAAACAGAGTGCATATAATATTTTTATTGTTATCCCCCACCCAAGCCCGAATAATTTACCACTGATTTTTCTCAGAAATCTTTGTCAATCGTCAAAATGACATTGGTCAAATGCTATTAAAAGTGTTTTTATTTTTTACATTTGTTTTCGTTATAATTACACAATACTTATCTTAGATTAGTAATTTTTTTTAAGTATTTTAGACTTAACATTTTTATTTTTAACAAGAATTTTGATATGATTATGAAAATTCAATGGTAGCTTCAGCATTCCAGTATCTTAACTTTTAAGGACTCAGGTACTTACATTTTTAGATTAATTACATTAAAAGTATATGATAAAATTGTTTCTGTTTTATAATTGTTCGAATTTGATAACTTTTTCCCGCCTTTTTATCATTATAAACATCGATTTGTAGGATTTTCTGCTTGAGCTTTTAATAATTATTATTTATTACGAATTGTTAAATAATTTAATACCAACTGACTTCTATAGGTTTTGATAGAATTTACAAGTGTTTACAACTTGTTGTGATTCGAACAAAAGTTCTTAAGAAAAATATGTTTATAATACATTTTTATTGACTAGTTAAGTCTTCTATTCTTAAATGATTTTTAAGATATCATGAGAAAACTATGTATGTTCAAGGTCTATTCGTCAGATCTCTATTATAATTGGTCACGCATCATTTGTGTTGTAGTTTTTCTATTATATTTTCTGTACAACCTTCTTGTTATATAAATTTTAATGTACACCTTCAAAACACATTTTAAATTAATTCTACATTTTCGATTGCTATTGCGTTTCAGGGATTCAAAATAAGAAAATAATCTTTCTTAAATTTTTTCGTCAATATTTATTTTTATACCTCAACAGTAGTATGCGTACGTATGTAAACAATCATTGTTTTGTTATTCAAATCATATAACAATGTCTATTTTGGTAATATGAGAAAAAAATATTTTTAATGAATCAACTGAAACAAAGATTAAAATATTTTTAAGTATACATTTTATACAATTTAATATGCAAGTGCGATATTATTTGATTATTAAGGTTTGAACACCCCCTCTCTCCCAACCGTATATACACGTCCGAGTGTGCTATGACTACGAAGTAATGCATGGAATCAAAAATAACACATATGTCATATACGATATGCCTACCACATATGTATTTTGATTGTTAACCAAAATTTAATAATTATAATTACGTATAATAATTCTCTTTTTACGAATTTAGTATAGTAACCTAATTGACAGGATGTCCTCCAAACGCGATTGATACTATCTGTGTTTTTACCACAGGAAGTGCGCATTGTGACTTCCCATGTACAGTATGAAATTGTATATTGTATGGGCCATAGTGACTTGTGGTTATTGGTTATCAAGAAAATCCATCTTTTTATGTCATTTTCACTAAGTTCGAGCATTTTTCAAATTTTTATTCAAATAACTTTTCTTATATTGCATTAACTATTACCTATTTACATGACTGGTATGTACTTGTATGACTGGCTACTGGCTAGTACATAATATAGGCTTTAAGTTTATAGTGTTATTTTATTAGGATTTATTAAACGACGAAGAGTGCAAAAATAAGTACCACTGTACCAAGAGAGTTCCAAAATACTAAATATGTATTCGCATATTATTTTCATTTTTAGTGAATTTTTATGCCATAAATTGACAATCATCAGATGGGGTTCGTTGGTATATCTATAAGTTCAGAAATATACATTTAATGAAAACACCAGTGGCGGTCAAATGATTTTGTCATGGGAGGAGGGAGATGTGGCTGATTTTTTAACATACACTATTTGATTATTAAAAATTTAATTTATATAAGTTATTATAAATATTGAAAAAAAGTTCATGCGGGGATCTATCCTCCTTCATTCGTCCCTCCCACCGTTTGACCATTACACCGCAGTACTATACTATACAATACTATACTAAACTCTTATCAGGAGTTATCAAAATGTATAATCTAAAATTCTCAATATAATATATATACCCTAACTAACTTACATAGTTATCTACTTCACCACTAAGTAAATATATAGTAGGTAGGTAATTTAATATTTCCTGTCATATACTAATGTATAGTTGTACATCCATTCGCCCAGAGAATGTGGTTACTTCGTGCATAAGACTTAAGCTGAAGAGTGGGGTGTTTGTGGCGGAGTATACAACACGTTTTGGTCTGTGCGCAACCACATTATCTCGACGAACGGAGTGTAATTCAACACTATTCGGTTATCATTGAGTATTTTAAACAATAGCAGAGTGGTGAACGTGTGTAGGTGTTGTATAGAATGGTATATAATATAGTATATTATATATAATATGTCGCTTGTGGTTACTTAATATATGTTTATATACAGAGTGATTCTTTTCACCTAGTAAACTCTCAAATTCTTGAAAAGTATATTTTTTACTATTATTAATCATTATATATTTTATATAAGCTTTTTATTCTTTTGAACGATACAGCATAGATTTTTAATTTCATCATATCCTAAGCTGAATGTATTCTGAAAATGTTGATGTACTTACATAAAAATTAAATTTTAAACGAGTCCCTAACTAGTTATAATCCTCGTTGTAACTTACAAGTATTTTAATTTTGATGATCTGGGTACCCCTTTGCTTTACATGGCTCTGTCATATACTTAAAGTATAATTAATTAATTATGTATAAATAATTAACTACTCGATTGAAATTTCATTTTTATGTATATGAATTATCAGAAAAATATTTTTTCGAATATGATAAAATAAAAAAATATATGCTATCGTTCAAATTGATAAAAACTTAGAATATTCTAACAATTAAAAATAATAGAAAATATCATATTTTTTAAAAACTTTTGTAATGGATTCAAATTATTTAATAAACAAACATTTTCAAAAACATTAGAACTTTTCGAGATAACAAGTGTTAATTGTTAAAAGAATCATTCTGTAGGTATGTATATTTATATGGATATCCTTTATTTATTTCGTTAGGCGATGACAAATTTTACTAGACACCACATTCCCTTGATTAACCCGGATATCACGTACTTAAAACTGCATATTGTTTTTTTTTCGGTAAATGACCCCATAAAACGGTTAAGCACGTTTTTTGGATGTAATTTTTTTCACTAGAATTTATTATCTAAGTTTGAAGTATTATATAACAGTTATCAGTGATTAGAACAACGATATTATACTTGCAATATATCTTAAGCTCTAAATCAAAATGATTATGTTTTTTTAAGCAATCCAATATATTTATTTAAGATTCATACTTAACCAAAAAAAAGTAGTAAAATTAGTAATAACATTTCAAGTTGTGTAATTTTAATATTTTACAATTTAATAAACATGTAGTAGGAACTTATTTTTTGTATAAACCGACGACGCTGTGGAAACTAGTTTCCTATTGTTCTTCGACGTAATATATAGAATATATTTCATTATTTTATAGTCGTTTCTATAATAGGAGTATACAAACAAATATCACTATAAATTATAATAATCAATACCATTTAAATAAAAATTACAAGGATTTGTTTATAGTTGTAAATGTCTGTATAGTTAATAAGTTATATTATATTATTGATTTGAAGGATTTATTTGTGTGAAATTAATGAATTTTTATTTACACATGTGAACAAAATTAAACTAAGGAAAAATAATAAATTTTGGTTAGTTTCTAGGTCTATTTATTAATTATATATATAAAAAAAAACTAGGTGAAGAAAAATATTGAATATAACTATTGGCTATATTGCAGCCAAAGTGTATTATGATCAATTAATAATTTCCAATAGTGTAATATTATTATTTTGCTAGTATTTAAATTAAAATTAAGTAATTCATATTTTCGTTTCATAATTGTCAAAAGTATATAATACTTATCCCATATTCCCATATTTATAACAATTTTAAATAATGCAAAATTGAAATTAGAAAAAAAAAACTCTTTTATATATAAAATATAATAATATTAAGTTTTAACAGTTATATTATTAATTCTATAGTAATAGTTTTCTATAATATTTTATTTTTGAAACCCAGAATAAAGGGTATATATGAACAAATTACTAATGCTAAATACTATTAGACATTATAATAGTAAATGACTAAAAAAGTGTCTGCAGTAGCATACATAATACATTTTTATTGATTTGTTTTTTATTTTTTTTATTTGAATATTTTAAATGGCCTTATGTATTACCTACATATCACCATTATATAATTGTGTATTACCTACCAACTACTTGATACTTTAACTTAATTAGTTAGTAAAATAATAGACAGTTAGACATAGCAAAGAGATAAAATTCTAATGACTATACACAATACTAATAATTAAAATGTTGTATTCCTATGTGATGAATTGTTTATAGATTTAAATAACAGTATGATCATTTGTATTGAAAAAAAATCTAAAATTTACAATGGATTTTTTTTCCGATTTCCAAAAGATGATTATTTTCACGAAAATTTTACTCTTAGAATTAATATGATTACGCAATAACCTAACATTAATCAATTGTTATAATAAAATAAATATATACATATAATAAATAGTTCAATAACATTCCTTAACATGTATTACTTTTATTATTAAATATAAAAGTATAGTTGCAATCTGCATTTTATATTGTCAATAAATGTCATTTGTCAATTGTACATAATTTATAAAAAAAAAAGTTAAAGGAAAAAAAATTTAAATAATTGTCATTTATCGACTTGTTGTTTGTATATAATTTAAAAAAAATGTTTAAAATGTTTGCTTTCTAATATTGTGGCCAACTGCTATTAGAAAATCTAATATACTTATATCATTATTTTTAATTTGTATATATAAATGTTTTAAGCGGTTTTTGATGAATTGTTTTGTATCAAGTTTGTACTTTCATAATCTCCTACACAACGCCAATTTTTCTTGGTCTGCCAACAACTTCCATTTTCATTTTTTTTAAATGTATATTTATATTTATGTAGTTTAAAATATTTGATGTATTATTTTATTAAATATTATTATGATATAAAAGTATATAAAAATTATTAAACGAATATTATATATTATATATATGGTTATAGATACCTATGTCAAAAAAAGTTTTGAAGTTTTATATTGAAATATAGATATATTCTTTAAAAATTTAAAATTATAAAATATACACTATAATAAAAAAGTATTATGTATTTAATTGGTACGGGTCTTTTTTTCTTATGGGCGAGGCTTTTTTTACCGTGTTTTGATATGGGGGCTTTTTTTCCGAATACCCAATAATCAATCCTACTGGTATTGAACAATTATTTTTTTATATATAAATATTTTTTTCATTTGTAGTCTGTGGTGCAGCCTATTTTCAATTTAGCATGTTGGTTCTTGTGGTTTTAATCAATAATACTATTTACATATATAAATAGAATTGTATAGTCTGTGTTTGGTTCATTGTTTTTCTATCCTACTCACTTCTATTATCTTTCTCTTTTGTTTAAACTTTTTCTATTGTGCAATAAACGGTTAATATTTATCATTAATGCTGTTGCGCATTGTTATGACACTTACGTTTTCGCATATTTGACGCTATATGATTTTTAATAATGTTTACAACGTCTTTACAGTTTCACCAACAGTTAGTACCATATGTATTTATTTTTATTTTTAGAATTATTTACTAGTTGTTTAATGTGTCATTGCAAAAATACGATACGATCTATATTATGAACATTAAAAAATCATACACTGTCCGCACGCAATATAAACAAACACCTTCATGATCCATGTTAATAGTATCCACGATTCGTGACTCATCCATACGAACACGAACACCCTCTTTCTCTTTAACAATGACGTCACTTTTCCGTTCATATGGCCCCTGGGTAATTTGTCGTTGCCGAATGTCCCCACTGTACAAATAGATCGTTTGATCAATGAAAAAACATTAGAATAAAAACTATTGAATCTAGGGTTATTTTACTTGAGTATTTTAACTCTGCCTTTATATAATACACATGATATGTGTAGTATATGAGGAATATATATTGTATGACTATGTTGAGTTTTTAATTTAAAAATAATGTCACCCATAAATGGTTAATTTTTATTATTTGTTTTTGTACATATATGCTTGTATATGTATTTAGAAAGAGAACGAAAGATGGAGAGAGATGAAAATAAACGAATTAAAAAAAATACAGTTTGTTAGTTTGTTCTGAATAATGCAATAAATCGAATAGAATTTAGATTCCAAATAAGTATAACATACGCTTACTATGAGTATAATTCTAGTTATATAGTGAGATCAACCTCAAATTGTTTTATCCTTGTACACATTGCCAAAAGTATTTCTTCACTGATAAAGTTTCAGTTTATAAAATACAAAATGCATCAATAATTATTATAACTTATTAGTTAATACTCATTCGCGTATTTAATTCTTCAAAAAATTCGAGTAAATATTTACTCATTTATTCATGATTTATTTTACATATTATTTTTATTTATGTTGTGTTTATGGCACGTTATCAAATATCTCATCTTGGTTCATGCAATGATGCTATCTTTATGGTTGTTTTTTTCTCCTCGAAAACTATAGTAGAATGGAATTTCTCCCTCAATCGACCAAGTCTATATTTACCTCGTCACTTTTATACCATATGCTGTAATGTGGACGGTAGTTATACAGTTATACAACATGCTAAGTTCTAACATGCGTACGTACATATTTCGAAGTAAAAATGAAACAGTAGAAGAGTCAAGAGACTCCAGTTCGATTGTTCTATTTTAGTCCCGTCTACGTCTACCCAATGACATTTCAAATTTTAAATGTTTCATTTACTCCACTGGATTCAATGAATTTAATGTTTATACTTTCTAGTTTTGTGGAGATTTTAAAAAAGGATTATACGTCATTTATTTCTTTTATTTTGTTAAGACATAATATACCTAACGACTTAATTAGTTCAAAATGGGTTATAAATCGTAATTTAAAATTTAGTTATTTATTAATTACGTTCATGAAATGTGCATGTAATAAATGTGTAAAATATTTTAATACTTACCGCATGTTATAGTTTATCAATAATTCATATTTAAAAAAAGCCTATAGATCCTAAGTAATATTATTTATATTTGGTAATAGCCAATAGAGGCCAATCCACTCTAATATTTTAAATAATAGAGTAAAATGGATTGTTCTGAATATACAATTTTGGTATGTTATGTATAAGATGGAGATAACACATTGTGAGTACGAGTGTACGATATTCTTTATATCCATACCTATTATTATAAAAAACGAAAAATTATCTGTTATATGTACTTACTAGACTTAATTTAAGATTCTGAGTGGAGCGATAAATGTATTAGTTTTACAATTATGCTTGAATTTAATTAAATTTTGCCTGATGTCATCTTTATAAGAGCAATAATAATGTTTAGATCGCCAACTTTAAAGGATGGTTTTTAATAGAACATTTTATCTAGTTGGTACTTTTTTTTTTTGGGGGGGGGGTATTTTTCTAGTACTCTTCTTAATAATATGGAAAAATATGTATTTTATATTACCATTTACATTACAGTTGTACATCGTTGTTAACGTATAAGTTAATAATAATAATATAATATGATAAAATATTATAGTTATAGTAAAATAATATTTTTTATAATATACTTTATACTTTTAAGTGTGAAAATATATTATATACTATATTTTTGACCAAAATTAGTTTAATATATCGTACTGCCATACTGCTAATGGAAAATAAATTACTAATAGTAATATTATTAAATTATAAAATGTACAGAGGCTGGAAATATATTCTGCTCATTTTTCGTTTGCAATGATTGAATTTAAATTTAAAACATATATTACAGCAACATACTCAATTACGAGGTACATTCGAAACTTATAAAGCTAAATGACTTCTCTAGTTTTTTTTATCGTTTTAGTTATCAGTAATTAAAGTGAAATCATTAAATACATTCCTTGTTCGCTAAGAATCTATAGCAAACGAAATTATTTATATTTCATAATTGTTTGTAATAATTGCATATCTTATATTATAAATAATAATAAATATTAGTTATTACCTTATATATTACATATAAACGTATTTATTTTGTTTCTAAATATAGTTCTTCAGTAAGCATAATATCTTTTTTAATTAAGTTTATAATTGTTTATTTCTTATGATTTCAAATTAAAAGGTAATTGGATGCAATAATTAAATTTTATAATTAGAGAAAGTAGTATAAGTTACCTAAGTATAATTCTGTTGAACGATATTATATTAGAATATTATTTTTAATTATTTTTTTTAACATTTTTTGTTTTAAATGTTTATTTTGCATTTACATATACTATATAGTTAAATTATGTTATAATATATATATATATATCAGTTTTAATATTTTTAAATATTTTCTTAAAGTTTCTTGGTATTTTTACACACACCTGCAGTTTTTTATGAAATTTATTCAAGTTTGTTATTTTGTTGTAATTTAAAAATCAATAACCGCAAGAACTTGAAATGTTCAGAAAATGGGTAGGATAGTATATTCTAGACATTATATAATATTCATAATAATATTTTGGTTCCTTTTGTGCTATTTATTGATAAAAAAAAAAAAAAATTAGGTTTTTTTTATATAAAGAATTTGAAAATATAATACAAGATTTCTTTTAAATAATTTTGTTGGAATTAAAAAAATCAGTAGGGTAAAGCCATTTTTTAAGTTGATTGAAGTTCAAATTTTTATGATATTGGTTATTTAAATATATATTAACGATTTATTCTCAAACAATTTTTGTTATTATTCAAAATATATTCTAATTAATGAACAATTACCAAGTTCAGTGTTTACACAAAAGAAACAAATAATATTTGAGATAACTTCCTATTTTTCTCATAGTTTTTTATTTGTTTCAACGAAAAGTGAAAACATATTTTTCTTCATTTTTATTTATTTTAATTAATCCAAATTATATTATTTTATGTCAAGTTGTAATAATACGTTTGAATTAAGAAATAGAAAAAAGTTAGATAAATAATAAGTTTTAAAAATGTTTTTAGTTGGTTTAACTTATTGAGTTAAGGAAAGTAATGCACTGCAAAAAAACTAATTTAACTTGTACTCGAACTGACTAGATATTAAGACCTACTCCACTATTCCAGTCACTCATATAATAATTGTTTATTTTATTGTTTATAATATATATTTATATATTCTTATATTCTTTGAATACCGTTATTGCGGCCAATACTCTGTAGTTGACGTAACGGATTCTATTGAGGTTTTTTACGCATATTTGAATTGCGTAAAAGTCGGCTCGTTCAATTCTATTTGGTAGTCGTAATAATCAAATTAATAAATGTTTATCACAATAACAATTGACGTGATATATCAACCACACATCATGTCAATCGATCCACTTATTTCCACGTGTTGAACACTGGTTGCCATATGTCATTAGTCTCTTTAGTACATAGTAGATGCAGTATAGAATATAGATTCTCGTCAGTAGTGCCATGAAATCTAACACTGATCGGAACAAGAGAAACCTTATACAAAGGGTATCTCACAAAGATCTGACACATGGAATAACTTTTGTTGTATTCAATATTCAAATTTTTAGACGCTTGCGCTACATGTATAATATAAAAAAAAAATGTTTTTATTTTTTAATAGTGAAAATAAAAAATTTAAAATTTAATAATTTTTTTTTTTTTGAAAAATGTAAAATAGCCAATTTGTAAATATGATTTTTAGAAAAGTTTTGATATTAAAAATATCCCTTAAAGTGTAATCGTTTATTTTCAACAGTATTTCAAGTTTTCAGAAATTCTTAAAAAAATAAATCGATAATAGTCATTATATAACTAGTTATCGGTAATAACTGATGATGGTGGCTTATTTTATTATGATAAAGAAGAAAATAATTCAAATTTACAAAAACATCAAAAACTTGTAGAAAATAAACGATTGCACTTTAAGGGATATTTTCACCATCAAAATTATTTTTAAAAATCATATTTACAAATTAGCTATTTCACATTTTTCAAAAAAAATTTTATCAAATTTAAAATTTTTTATTTTCACTATTAAAAAAAAAAAAAAATGAATATTGAATACAACAAAAGTTATTCAATATGACAGATCTTCGTGAGACACCATGCATATGTAATGATGGAGGGTATCTGTAGTTATAATTTGATTTAAGTAAAGGAAAGAACTTTATTATTAAATTATTAAGTCACCTCCCCCCCCCCAAAAAAAAAACATAGAAACATAAAAATTTCAAAGTATGAGATTTTACAAACAAATACTATGTATAGGGTATATTGTATACATTATATAATAGCATAACTATTATAATTTTACTTAACCATTACAAAAATATATATAAACAATATATACATAAATAAACTGTGTATAGTTTTAGATTCTGAGCGGAGTGATGAATGTATTGATTTTACAATGTTGTGTTGTGTTGTTTTTTTATGTCTTATCACCTTTTGGGCGGTAAAAATACTTTCTTTTCTTCATCACTCGTTAGCATCTTATCTGTAAGAAAATGATACTAGTTGGTACTTTTTTTTAAGGGGGGTGGTCAAAAGTAAAAATGTTCAATAGCTTAATATGCGTTGGGAAAACTAAAAAAAAAAAAAATAAGGAAAAACAGAAATTTTAACTCAAAATCGATTTTTAATAAAATTGATTTTGTTTTCTGATGTAACACCAAAAATAACCGCAGATTCATGAAATTTTCACCGAACGTTTATATTAGTATTTTCTATACACCATACTATTATTTTATATTTCAATTCTTTTTGAACTTTTTATGGATATACCTAAGGCATTTTTTTTATTAAAATTTTTTTGTTGTTGTCGATAAAACTTTTTCACTTTGCCAAAAATTGAAAATTTAATACAAGGTTCCTCATAACTTGTTGGTGAAAATTAAAAAAAAAGTTGAGCGTAAATCCACAATAGTTTTTTATAATTGTCTAAAGTTATAATTTTGACAAAATACGTTAAAATCTCGAAATATTGCAATTTTTTTGTTTAAGAAATTTAAAAAAAAAATTAATAAGAACAGCGATCTTACCCACGGATTTCACAGAGATTAAAACACGTTGTTTTAAATATACGTATAATGTGCATATACCACAAGTGCGAAAAATTCGGCACAGACAAAAAAACTTCGCAGCATTTTTTGATATTACGGAATTAATTAACAATTAGACTGACATACCTTCTTTGCTCAAAATCGTTTTTAACGTATTTATTCTTCTCTATAAGTAAATTGTGAGAGTATAAATAAATTAGTATAGAGTGGATTTTTAAGTTTTTACATATTATATTTGACTTTAAACCGTTTAACAGGGGTGAAATATATGAACGACTTCATAGTGACATTTATACGTTGCAGGTCAGGATGACAATTCTAGTTACATGTCAACCATGTTTTGTGATTAGTTATAGTCTATAACTTACTATATTTAAGTTAATCACATTTCAAATTCCTAATTCGGTATCAATTAGTATAACGTTCGTATTAAAAAGAAAAATTTCTACATATGCTTCGTATAATTATTAATTTTCATAATAAAATATGTACTGGTATCTTTGCATTAATTTGGAAATAATATATTACAACGAATTCATAAATATATAAAAAACATAACATGAAATGTAAAAGGAGTTGTGTTCTATTATAAGTTGTAGGTATACCACATATTCATCTAATAAAAAATATTTTTAAAAATTGAAGAATAAAATTAAACTTTGATATTATTATTATTTTTTTATATTATTATTACATTTAAATATAAGTTAATATGTTCTCTGATCATAACTTGTATTATTTTCTGTATAACAAGGATTTTAATTATAATTTTAGAAAGATAATTATTAATATCAGATTATTATTGGCATTGTTAAAAAAGCGTTTTGATTAATTTTATTATTAATTTTATTACTACAATAAATAATAATAGGATATATGATAAATAAGTTTTTAAAATTCATTCACTATAGTTGAGGTAAATTAATACAATATAAATACATTTATGTTGTACCTAATCAATATTGTTTTGATTATATAGCACATATTTGGTTTATTAAATATCTATTTTAGTCATATGACATAATGCTGTAACTATTTCATTCTTTTATATATGGCTTGAACAAAGGACTAGGAAAGTTTTTAAAGAATATTTAAATTTACACTTGACCAATTACAGTTATATCTCCCAAAAACCATTCATGTCCATTATTTATGAACCGTTTGATTAATGTATTGATCCCTATTCCACGTATTTAATGGGCTACAGACACGTGTCTTTTGTATATTCCCTCCGGTTTACAACATTTATGTAATATACTTTAATGTTTTATATTATATTACTTAATTCAATTAAAATAAAAGTTAAACCTAGTTAAACATCTTAAATTTAAGGGAAGAGTTTTCAAATTTCGTAATTTGTGTAATGTAATTTTATTAATAAATAAAAAGTTTTTGAAATGTGGAAAATAGTATTAGTGTGGACATTTTTATGCATTTTTGGCATGTTATTTATCTAGTTGCGTGTTACATAATTCGTCTAAAAGACCAAAAATAATTTAATTTATTCACTATAATTTTTAAAGTATCTAATTAAAATCTAAAAAGTATGTCGGTGGTGAGTTTTTTCGTGACTTAATGTAGTCGTATTTAGTTAGTTAAATAGATGGTGGTAAATATATATACTATATTGTATGTTTGTATATGTATCTTATAGATCCTATTATTGACTTAAATGATAGAATATTTCATAAAAGATATAATTTAGGGTTCTATTTTATAATGTACATTTCACGGGTGTGTAGTATGTGTTATTTTGGACAAATATTTGTGGCAAAATTGGTAATAGAGAATTCAGTTTTTTCAATTCTATAAATTTTCTATAATAGTCCATCGACTATTAAGTATTGCCGTATCGTCGTATCAATACTTATCTCATAATATCTTATCTATATCTATATTCAATATTCATAAAAAAACTATTAAGTACCTAATACATATCATGAACTTTTGATTCTTTAAATCAATACAACTTTTCTTCTAGTTTAAAGTAAATTTTATCACTTTTGTTATTATATGTTTAAACTCGAACAACTGCGGTACTGTATATTATTATTTATATAAATTTATAACAAAAGTAGATTTGTAAAACAATTTTAAACTTGAACCATAAAAAGCAAATTTTAATATTTTAATAAGACAATTAGACTAGTTAATTTTAAGTTTTGAAAATGTTTTATTTTTAATTAAATATATTACAGTAAAAAAAAATTTTTAATAAAACATATAAATAAATACAACAGTTTTTAATATTTTCACATTTTTTAAACTGTTTATTATTTACAACACAATATTAATAAGTAATAACAATTGATTTTGAAATTTACAATAACATCATGTAGGTACCACTCTACCACCTATAATATAGTATGAATTATAATATTTACATAGGTGCAAATTGAATTTTAAATTTTGTACGCACAACCTTAATTTGCGTAGTCGAATATTGGTTGGAGAGTTAGAGCCTTGGAGACCTGTGTGATAAACGTACCCTCATAACATAGATTAAAAATTTAAAAACGTGAAACTTTTTCAGTTTTTTTTCAATATATTTACATATTGATCATTGACCGCCGCAACCTAATAGGTACTTTAAAAAGTTATACGTTTTCCTAGATTTATAACTACGCGTATTCGACCGGGGGCTGGGGAGTGCACGTCATTGGATTCGTGGTGAACACGCCCGCCATTTCCGGTTTAAAATAAAAAAAATCTACCATCTAGCCAGCCAATGCCTTATTGCCCGGCAGTTGGTCGGTTGGCGTATTGATTTTCGTAATATTATGCCGTGTATATCCGGAGAAATACGCGAGGGACGTTCTTGCAACCTAACCGTCAGCCGTTCAAAAAATAACGATCGACACGAAAATACAACAAATCCGAACCACCTCCGTCTGTCTGCAAGTCCACGTGATCGTCACACGCACCATAAGAACAATGTAATATAATATCATTTATTATTACCATTTATGTTCGGATATTATGTTAATGTATGATATTATGTAAACCACACGGCTGAGCGGGGGCGCCGATTCGATCGGTTGCGTTCGCGACAGCCGATACTCGACTCGACAGACACAATACGTCGCCTGGTGATGAGATATCGCCGTATCGGTGTTGGTGTAGCGGGTTGACGGAGCGAACCGATAAAAGTTGTTTACAATATTTTATATTATTTTAGTTGTCGTCTAAGAAAGACAGCGCCGTCTGGCAATATGGGATGAGTCACGGGCGTCGGGCGGGTCTGATGGAGACGGTTTTTTATTCGCCACAAAATACCATCGACAATCAACGCGGCGTTCAAGGTTGCTGCGGAGTGCGTGATATAATGACGAAACAAAAAAAAAAAAACAAAAACTATTATAGTATAGATACAAAAAACCAGAAAAGCGAAACGATAAGTCACAGTGCCGCGGAACAGATGTATCTTGCACGCGGTTACCGTTGCCGGCATCACGATGACACGATGATGACGAATGTCTAATGATAAATTATTATTGTAACAAAATCACGGTTTATATTTTGAAAATAATGTTCATAATTGTCTGCGCCGGCGGCCAACGAAAATTCTTCATTCGCCGTAGTTTGTATCTCAATATTCTCAGCATCTGCTCTCTGCGGCCCGACAGCCGACGGCCAGCAGGCTCCTCGGCCCTTGTAAATGCTCCTCGTCGGTCGTTCTATGGTCTACGAGTGGGTCGGTGAGAGGGCGACGACGATGGCGGTATTACCGTGCCGCGGGCAGCACTGGCCCGGCGGTGGCGGCGAAGTGCCGGCAACGGTTTGGCCGTCACGACCGCCGCGACGACGGCCGCTCTCCGCAGCTGCAGACTGCAGTTGGTCACCAAACTCTATTCGTGCACGTCGGCAAAAGCGTCTACGCATTTTAATTGTTTATATTTACTTTTTTTTACACGTTCGACATACAGTAAAAGCCTTTTCGTACATAGATTGCAAGCGGTGTGTGTTTAACGTCCGGTAGTGTGCGTAATTTGGTTTTGCGTTAAAATAGTGTTAATTCGCGTCATTCGTACTTCAATAATAATCATTTAACGTCATCAAGGTGGGATTTTATACATTTTCTATATAATAGCATAGTGTTGTAATTATTTATTATTTTTATTATTTTTGTCACTATTACATTGATCTCATATAATATTTACGAATCATGATAGTATTGTTGTAATCGTCGAAATACCCAAATTCTAAAAATAAATGATGCATAATTTTTATTAATTGTATGCATAATTGTATGAGAGTATGTATATATAATACGTATTTGTGTTTTATTTTTGCTTTCTTTAGACATATTATACGATGGTTGTATTCAAGTGTTCTGCGTACGTTTCAATGTTTTTATCGCGAAAACGCGTAATGTTTGTATTTGGACGACTGACGACGTCATTCCGAGGTCTCTTATATAGAAGTTTAAATGTCATAAAAACGTTAACAAATTGCTGGCGCTATATTAGAATAATCTAATTTTTGTAAATAAAAAAAAACACATAAATATCAAATACGTGTACAATATATTTATGTATAGTATGAAAAAATAACCAATGACACAACTCCGAACAAACCTAATGTGTCTGTAGTGTTTTTTTTTCTCCATCTGCAGAACAATGGTTCGTTCCCGGCGTGTAACGACTTCTAATAATGGTGAAAGCCGAAAGGATTACGAAGTCTTAATATCCACCATCCGTGTACATAATATAATAATATATGAAAGCAGTTAAACACTATTTGGTTCGTCTTACAATGCATCTTAATTTTATGGGTTTTTGACTTCCGTGCGTTTATGAATTGACTTTTATAATAATAAGAAATTATGTATGTAATTAGTGATCTAATAGCATGCTGTTATATTGGCCATACGATCATTCACACGATTATTTATTATCACAATTAATGATATTCGAATATCACAAAAAATAACAATAAATTGTAATAGCTCATTTTATAAACATATTCAACAATCATTTCAATATTTTGTACTATATGTAACAGTATTGAACTTAAATACTTGAATGATTAAACTGCTCTACTTTCAACTAATGTTAAAACAGAAGTTTTCATTTTCTTGTAATGTAAAAGCAGCTATAAAATTAAACTATTTACGGACAAATTGTATTAAAACCATATACCTAATAGATGAACAATTTTAACAAGAATTTTAATGACTAGAATTAAAACTTAATTACAAAATCAGTTGCTTCTTTTTTTGTAGAAATTTATTATAATTTTTATATTTATTTTTTATTTTTTCTAAATTCTATAATGACCGGTTATAAATTAAAATTCTAGATGTACTTGTAAATAAAGCATATTATTTATTATAAGTTATAAATTGTAGTTCATTAATATGCAGGTGTGCAAGTTTAACTTTTGTTAATGTGTTATCCTACTAATAGGTATACATACATTGACCAGTGTATTAAGTTAATGTTTTTTACGTTTTTAAAAGTCTTAAAACGTCCATATATATTTTAAGTTGCAATTTTCTAATCTATATGGTTTACCATAACTGTTGTAAAAGTTCAATTTTTTTTTTAGTTGTTATGAACGAGATCTATACCTACATTTTTTTTATACAATGAGCATAATTTTTGTTAATTGTTAAATTTGTACGCAATCTTGAGAAAAAGAGTTATCTACTCATTAGTGACACTAGATGTTCAAAATAAAGCGTTAATATGGTTATAATAATTATCATAGTTTTAAGTTTCTCTTACGTAATGTTTTACGAAATTTTTAACACACAATTTATTTTTATTAAATATTTTTCTTTCTAGTATTTTACCAAATATAACGTTACAACAAATATATAGGTAGTTTTTATTAATTTTACGTGAACATTAAACAAGTCTGTTTTTTAAATGTTAATACACGATGTATTATATTTTAGAACATAACATTAAATATTAATGATGATAGTAACATTCCAATGTTACTACACTAATGAGTACACAACATGAACGTATAACGTAGTTTATAAGGTATAACTATTATTATTTACTATTATTTTTAATTAGAGCTCTGCATTATTATTCGTATTTATTATGATGTTGAGTATCGAGTCACTAGAAACGACTGTCTCCCTCATATTCTTCGGGCTGTTTAACAATAATTATTATATTATTATTATAATCGTTCATTTTATGCAATTAACATATTAATAATACTTTATGGTAATTAGTCGGGACAAAGTACAGGAATTTGAGTCCTTTTGTTGGGTTTTTATTTTATTCGTGGCTTACAGTTTTTAGAAGTTAAAATATAAAAAAAAAATTAAACGTAGAGAAAAATATATATGAAGGCATATTTTACAGTATCTCTTTTAATATTATTTGTTAGTAGTTGCTTTTTCGGAGAAATTAAAAATATCCTGAAAACTTACCCAGTTTGTAATATAGTCATAAGATTTTTTACTTTTACGGTTGAATAATAACTAACAAAAATTTTAAAGATTTAAGTTATTATTTAACCAAAAAATATATCTATAAATTACGTACTATGTACATATTGTACATTGTATATTATACATTTATTTAAGAAAATATAATTTACAAATATTGTGGTGAATTATTAAAAAATATGTTTTACATTTAGAAGTTTTGTCATTAACTATTTGCGTGTTCAAATAATCTAATGGAAATTACTTAAATATATTAAATGTAAAACGATTTTAAAAATGCTAAAATATTTTTCCTATACCTTAAAAAATAAATATACTTATTTTGTCATAATTTCAATGTATTGGTTTTAATTTTATTTATTTTTTTTTCTGTTGAATCTAAATAACTTGATATAACATTATATATGAACAAAACTTAATCATGTGAAATTGTTGTTTAAACTTTTCATTTTCAACGTGTCATTATTTTTCGCTGATCCAGACGTCTACAGGGCGTAGCCCGCCACGAGTATAACAACTAGTACGTATACGTACAGGATCAATATTCCCGAGCAAACGCCCTGTGACTGTCTGCTGCCAAATCGCAACAAGCTGGAACACCGTTTGCTGGTATTTCAGTCTTATGTGTTATTTTAAATTACCACCATACACATAGCTCCGCAGTTGAATGATGTAGATATAGCTATTTGTATATTAAAATCACGAAAATGTACAAATTATTTTTTGGTTAAGAATACATACATTTTTTAATTTTAATACCCTAATTTTTAAATGTAATACTCCTTGTGAGTTTTCGAAAATATATAGACCTATATATATATATATTATAAGTTTAAATATTTTAAAGACAAAATTGTATATTGGAACAAAAAATAACTATTTTATTTATTTTGTTTTAATCCAAAAAATATTATTACATACTAATATTTATGCATATTGAATTTTTCAAAATATTTAATCTAATTCTAAGCTGTTTATACCATGAACTTATTCACAACATTCTATGGTAGGTGTGTGCGTCCGATTTGGCTTAAAAGTTTTAAGTTATATAATAATTAAATATTTTATGAATATAATATAATATTATAATAACTTTATAATATTATTAAATTCGATGGTTTTATCAAACATTATTCAATTAAAACTACTGTATCTAGAAAAATAAGGGAGAAATAAATTACTCAATATTAATAATAAATATATTATAAAATATCTTTAGAAATAGAATAAATCGTATGCAATGATTTATCTTCGATTTCAAAATGAACATATCCATTGCACTGACCAACTTAATGACGACTGACTTTACAGTAGAACGACTTTTCTGTTGTTTTTTTTAAGTTTAAAGAGAAATAAGTACAATGAATCATTACTAATACTAATTATTTTATATTTTTATTTTAAAAGGAAAGTCGTTATTGCTATCAAAACAAAAACAAAATATACCATGAGATGGATGAGAGTCATTAAAAAAAATTCCCGAAATATATTACTTAATATATTACTTAATTACAATTTACAAGGCCCCCACCCCATGACTTCGCCGTATAAAAAACCCAATTTAATTTTTAAACTAAATACTTCTATACAATCTTATTTAGTATTACACTACTATACAGTACCTTTTTCTAAAGTTCAATATGTCACTAAATACTTAATACATAAATAGCAGTGTATCTAAATTCTATATATATTATTTTTTCTAGTACTTGTAATTAATTTAAAAGGTCTCAGGTGATTAAATATGTTTACGTCGTCATCAAGCATTAGCAAATAACAATATATGAAACATTTTAATTTAAAAATATTTGAAACATTTAATTAGGTTTTAAACATTTTAAAGTTTGTGAAATTAATTTAAATAATACTCTTATCTCTAATCAGACCCAAACAGTATCAATTACATTTGTATGTAGAAGTGCATTGTGCGTAATATATATGTACTCAAGCTGGAATATTACAAATGTGTATAAAGCTTCTATGAATTATAAATTTATAAAAATATGAGAAATAAAATATATTTGTTAATTATATTGTATCAAGTTTGTTTTGGCGTTTTTGGCATAGTTAAAGGTTTAGTTGAAGAAGTTTTAATATTAAATTAAATAGAAAGAAGCATGATAAATTTCCCTAGAGAAACTTAATGTTATACAGTTTTATTCAACAGTAAAACGGAGCCCATAAAATATCTACACCCTTTTTTAAATTGGAAACTCGCCTATCACTGACCAATACAAATAAGATAAAATATTAAGAATATTATACACGGAAGTTTGTTTAGCACACCCTTATGGCTTCTATATGTTTAATTTTATTTTGATACTGTGTTTTCGAAACGTATTTTTTTTTTTTATTAACAAAAACTATATTTACAATATATACAGACAGGTATAATCAGTAAGTGTGGTGACATAAAATAATATAATTATAGAGTAGAAAAGCTCCCAGCATTGAGTAGGTCTCTTGGCTATTGCCTTTTTAACCTTCGAGGAATGATTGAGGTAGAGGATAAACGTATTTTAATGCAATATATATAAATATATGTATACTAGCTTACATTTACTTAACATTTTATATAATGTTAAATTATATTATATACTTATAATACTATTGACTGTTATGATAGGTACTTACCCTTAATCGTCATCTAAGCTTTAAGGAATATTGTTGACAATAGTAGAAATTATTGATGCGCTACTGTTAGATTAAATTTAACAACCAGGTAACTCGCTCTACTATATATAATATGTACGTATTTGCTGAAGTCGAGCAATATTCGATGCATCAGTGAGTGAAGTGTCCCAATAATGTGCAATAATTTCTTTCGCACTAATTATTATTATAAATCAATAGCAACCATTTATAAACAAATATTTCCACCGTAAATTTCAAAATCCTTGTTTGAGCAGCTCCCAGGGTTGGACCTTTCCCTTTTTTAATTAGCCTGTCTTCTTCTCAGAGGTCTAATATATCTCTGTCCTAAATTTAATCACAATTGGTTCAATGGTTTGGGAATGCATAAAAGATAAACAGACAGACATTCATTTTTATATATAGATAGTAATGATAACCTACCTTTATACTTATTGATTTCAGTAGGTTAAACTAATTTTCACCAAAATATAATTGTATATGTCAATACCAACGTACTGTAGAATTACGTGAATAGGATAGTATATATAAATAGTAGAATACATTGATGTTAGGGTGATACAGTGTTGGCTACTAGTGGCTAAGGTTAACATGAAATAAAAAAGGTTAAGAACCAACTACTGGATAAATAGAATAAAAAGTTTAAAATTGTCTAAATATTTTGTAAAAATCATTGTGCATAATAGAAAATTACAATATAAATATTTTAACTTATATCTCAGAGCACCACTAAATCCTCAAACCTAAGTACTATCAAAGCTTTTTAGTTCATATGCCGCCGTCAAATCGTCGTTTCTGCTCCACGGTATATCAAAAACGCTAATCTTCACAACGACCTTAAAATCCCAACACTTTCTCATTTGATTAAATCCCACTTCCTCTTATTCCACTCAAAACTAATTCACCATACTAATCCACTAACAAATCGACTGTGTTCTCGTGCAATTCGTGACAACTTCCAAAAAAGATTAAGACGGTCTTGGCCTAGGGACTTGCTTATTGATCTGTCGGATGATACTACTGTGCACCTTCTCACTCTGTTATCCCCCGTTATTTTAATCTATAAAAAAATTACCTATTGTACAAAACAATGTATAAATTCCAATTATTGTTTTCAAAAAATTTTATTTTTAATCTTATTAATTTGTTAATACTTATCATATTTTAAAATACTGTTTTACCACGACATTTGAAGTTTACTTTTCTGTAGAGATCATCCAACATCGTTCTAAATGTATTATGCATTTAAGTGTAACTAATTTGAAAATAAACGTCTAAATATAAGCTAAAATGAAAATTAGAATAATAAGTATTAATTATCAGAAAAATAACAAAAAAATAATAGTTTCGATAAATTATGTTTTTAATGATGCAAATATTCATAATGTTCATTAAAGTGTTAAGCCTAATAAAACACGACTAATTATATATTTTTTTAAATATGCAATGGATGCAGACTAATTGATATATTATCAAAATTGCGGTTGGTCTACTTATTCATTGATATATTACTCACCCATTTAAAAGTTATTTTACTATAGTTAACATAAATTACTTTTGTTTTTCAATAAAATTACTTAATTTTCTGAACAATAATTTTAATTCATAAATAACAAAATATTTATAACTGTTTTTTAAATAAATGTTTTATACTTTTAAAATAATAATAAGTAATTATTTGTTGTTTAAGAAATCTTTGCTAAAGTATTAAGATTTACTTTTTTAAGATAAAATACGTTTAAAATAAAAATCTAAATTATATTCTGACCTGAGTTTAACGAGAAAGCTAAATTATTATTAGACAAATATATATTCTTTTTTAATTTTATTTTTTTAAGACACGAATATAGTTAAATAAAAATATATTAATGCTTTTACCCTATTGATGAACACATGGTTTTTTGATAACTTAGAATACCTTATATCTAGCAGTTTTTTAGATAATTTCGAAAAATAATAGATATTATGACAATATTTAAGGATTAAAATTTCACTTTTCATTCCTATTTATAATATTTATCTGTTCATATATTTTGTATTAGAAATATTAAAATTTATAGTAAGTTATACAATGTACTTATTATTTTTTATTGCAGGTGATATATCCAAAATTTGCAATAAGCTTGTTTTCAAGTCTAAGGCGCAAGGATCTAGGGATAATATATCAGTGATAGCGGTATTTCTACAAGATCCCAAACAGTTAGTAGCCAAAAGAAGGGCTGTTATAATGGAAACAGCAATGGAACCGAGAAACGCAACTGAAACGCTCGCATCATACGGTCAAGATGCCGGTGATTTTGGCCCCGAGACTGATGTAGACACACCTGACGAACCAATAAGTTTGACCAAACCTAAAGGTATGTTGATAAAATGTAGTTTATTTCGTTATTAATATAATGTATGCACCGATTGCAAACATTTGTGTGTACATTTTTATTTAGATATTATAAATCAATATATTTTTCTATATCAGATGAATTTATCGGTATAGGTATACTTAACAAAAAATAAAATAGACTATTTAATAACCACGAATTAAACAAAAGTTATTTATTTAATTTGTCCTTCAAATATGAGTATAAAGACGTGACAAAATGTTTAAGTACTAATGGACGTCATGACTCGTGATTTGTGAATCTTAATTCTTCATAATTTACAAATGTCCAATATACACAATAATTACGTTTCCTCGTAATCATCAATTTTTTAAATATATGTTATTACCTCTAATGTACTTAATACCTATGAAAGATTATAGCATTTCCACATAAAGTGACAATAGTTAATATAGGTGTTTATGTAATTAAGTATAATATTTATTTTCCGTCTGTCCAATTTTCGTCTTTGTTTCGAGTAGGTATTAAGATTCTTAATTTATGAAAAATATTAAATATTTTAACAAAAGTTGTTAATGCACATTTCACAACTAAAATTTGATTTAATATAAATTCAAAAATTTGGTTCAATAGCTACAAAGACTTAGCTGAGTGTTATCCACTCTTCAGAATCCTCTTACCTCGGCGAAGAATAATTATATATTTTGTAATATATTATATATATATTAGTATTATTCAATACTTGACTATAGTTTTTCTAATCTCTCGAAGAAACTGTTGAGAAAATTAAAAATGCAATTGTAAAATCAATACTTATATATTTCTTACTTCCCAACATTAATATATTATAATATGTTATAATAAAAGTGCAAATATCGGTAAAGCTTAAATTTTACTTTTCTCTATAAATGTAAGGATTCCCTAAGCTTTTTTACTGATAGATCTTAGTAAAATCTAGAACATACCAAATAATTTTCGTAAACTCTGAATGATTATTGTAATTTGGACTTTTACAAACGAGAAATGGTAAATCTTAATATAAACTATCACTGGAATCCAAAATATTAAAAAGTATACCAATAAACTATATTTCCAATGAATTCTGATAAAAGTGAAATTTAAGTATTTGAAAATTGTTCTAATTTTATTTAACTTATTTTATTAATATAAATTATTACATGAATTTAAATACTTAAAAAAATAATACAATACAATTTAAATAAATACCTGTAGCTGATATAAAATTATAGATTTTTTTAATGTTTAGGACAAATTATATGTTGTATTTTTATAGTAGTTACAGGATATATTTTATTACACTTTTAATTGCGTATTTTTTTAAAAATGTTATCTGTATTTAACTCTTATTACATCATGACTACTACTATTGGTTATAAATACTAATATAATACTAATACTACAACCATTTATAATCAATACTATTACCGTAATATTGAAAATTACATTAGACAACATTTAAAAAAAAAACCATTGAATTACATAGTAAATATCTTATACTACAATAATAGGTACAATATTTAAATTGTCCTAAACATTTAAAGCAAATCTATAACTTTATACCATTTAGCATGTTTTTTTTTTACATTTAGGACTTAACATAATTTATAGTTTATCCTATGACCATTACTCGTTTGTAAAAACCCAAACAACATTAATTATATGGAGTTTGACAAAAGTATTGTAAGAATTATTTGGACGAGATCAATCGGTAAAAGCAAAAAATTCGGACATTTACCGGCAGTAGTCGGTAAATTGTAGGTTTTATTGATATTTTTATTAGTACGAACATAAGCTGTAAAATATATTATATGAAGTTTGAGTTTTTAATTGAAGAAAATAAGATTAATTTATGATAATTATACATCTAGTATGTTTAACTGTTTATAGCCATTACGTTTAGGTATAGCAAAGCTTTCAAAAAACATTTTATTATGATTAATAACTGTCATGTTGAGTATGTAAGTGAGAATTTTCACTAAATTCCTGTGCATCATAGAACACATTTTTCTTGAGTTAATGATGACGACCAGTAGTCGTCCCCATTGTAGTAGTTGTATGCGTTGATGCCAGACTTTAATAATATTCTCTCCTCGATGGTCAGTGTTTTCCGAACTCCGCTCCGGTTGAAATTCGTTTCGGTCTCATTGTTATCCTTAGTGTTATCCCCCCTTAGATTGCCCCCCATTTCCCCTGTCCAGGTCGTTGAACCACCTACTCTAGTCGCGTTCATAATGATTTCACGGTCTGCACAAATACTGATTCAATCATATATATATATGTAGTAGTACGTATATTTTGTGTTGCATATAAAGATATAATTTTTGTTTTGCTTATATTCTTTATTAATGTGTAATATGTATTTAAAATCAACCCTCGTCTATTTGCCTTATTCAACATATACTTACTCCCCCTATCAAAAGTATCCCGGCGCCGGCAGGGCGATGTTATCGTTGGTGTAATGAGTGAAAAATTGCATTTCCCCTATTCTGGCCGCGTGGCGATTAAGGGGTCTACCAGTTAACGGTTGACGTCTATAGACATCTATATCTTTGTTGCTCTCCCTCTATAACGCGTACTACACTTTATAAATATTCTGCTTTTCAAAGGGAGGAAATATGAAAACAAGTTTACTGGTTAGTGCTACTAGTTTTTTTTCTTTTATTTACAAATTTTGATAGATGATTTATTTTTCTTTAAAAAATCGGATGAATTCTAAATATTAAACTAATAAATAACAACGAAATATTTTACTTGTTTCCTTTTGATCAGTGGCATCATTTGAGGAAATCTTTTCAGATCATTTGAGGTTGGCATTTGCCTCTGTCTGTTTTTAAGAAAAATCCAATGGGCTGGTTGCTTATTAAAAGCATAACTATTTTTATAGTTATAGATTTAAAATATTATGTAGGTACTTGGAAATTATAATCATAATAATAATAAATATTTATATTTTTTAAGTTCAAATATAGACGCATATAATACATATTATTTATATTATAAGATTTTTTTTTCGTTTTATGCTTTTTAAAATAATAAACAATAATTGATTGATGTTTATACATTTATACCTAACTTATTAAAATAAAAATGTATTATTGTATAAAATATAACTATATAACTATATATAGGATAAAATTGCATTGTAGTATCGTTACCACTGCCTGTATTTGACGCTATTGCCATCTACCTAGTAACATAAACTATATACGATTTTTGAGTCATTTCATAATCAAAAAATACTTTTTCAGTTTTATAATTACTTAGTTTTCTTCATAACAAAACGTTATCGAATCACAATAAAAATAAACATTAACTAAAATATCGTTTTTATTTATGTATTTATTTATAATGGTAGCAATCAATAATTAACTTACAAAAAGTAAAATTAATAGTTGATAGTTATTAGATGGTATAGGCGTGGAAAATGGATGGGTGTAATTACCCATTAGTAATACTGCACAAAACTGTAGTTAAAAATGTCAGCTACTTTAAGTATTGTTGTATAAATATTAAATATATTATTTTATGGAAAACTAAACTAGTGTTTAATTTAAAAAGTACGATTTAGCCAACGTCATATGATATTAATATGTATTAGGTACTTATTAAGTAAAACAAAAAAACTTTTCTATGATACAAGATATTTATTATGTTGACTATGTATGATATATTAAGGTTGTAAGTATTTCTTTACTTATTAGAATATTGTTTTTTTGTTAATATTAGGCGTTACCGACAATGAATTTTAATTTTGCATAAAATCTACCTACCTATATTTTGTAAATCATATTTTAAATTTGAAATATTTTTTTATTTTTATACTTTGATAATCTTTATCTAACTCAACTATATCATGTTGTGTGGGCTTAAACTGTAGGTGGTATAATAACAATGATCTAGTTAATAAATATTAAATTTATGAATCGAACATTTTTTCAGTGGTTTGTAATTTTTATTTTATAAAATCAAATATGTTAACGGTAAACTTCAATAATGGTAACCACTGACACACAAAATGTGCGGAAAAACGATCTCTAATTTTATTTCTAGCCCATTCGTAGTCGTGTATGTGGTTGCTGCGTTGTTGCCCTTTACACCTTATAGTATCTGTTACTCGTTGAAAATATTTCTAATTTTATTTTTTGTTTTAATGTTTTGATTTTTCTATTGATAAATAATATAAATCGTATTTATTAATCATCAGTATTTGTGTGTATGACAAAGATTAAACAGTTTATAATAATATTTATCCGAATATATTATAGTATAATATATCTTTTATTTATTAGCAGATATTCAGGTACATTATTACTGTATATTTATTAATTTGTTTTTTTTTTGTATTAAGTTAAATTTTAAAGTAAATATAATTTCACCAAAAAAAGATTACTAAAATAAATATTCTATGATTAAGTAGTAATAAGAATTAAGTATTTTCTTTAGTATTCAACATATGACAAATATTTCTATGCGTTTGTATATTATTTATAAATAGCGCATACACAGGTATTTATTATTACAAATTAGTCATTCAAAAATATTTGCATTTTTCTTTACTTATTAATCATTAGTGTTTATCATATTTGCTTTCACTATACCTTGCAAATATGTTCTATCTAAAATAATATTGTATTAATTTATAAAATATACAACAATCGGAGCATTTTCATTGTGTAGTGATTATCGTTGTGATAAAGCAATCGCTATGTGCTAACACATTATGCAACAACCCAAATATGACAAAATAGAGTTAACAGTTTTATTGTTTGAAACATAGGTACAACCATTAATTATTATTTATGGTCTACTGACTTTGTTATTATACTATTGCACTGAAAAACTAATTTATTGTAAGATTTTCCCTACCAACTAATTTGTCGACTCTATTTTTCATTTATTAAGTGTGCTCATAGGATGAAGGGTAATTGACATCAGATTTTGAGTTCAAATCGGATAAAACATATTGCATTTTTTTAGAAAATATATCTTTACAAAAATCCATGTAAAAAAACTTGTTATTCGTATAATATATAGTATAGTGGCAATAGTTTATATTTTAAAGTACATAATTTGTTCACTGTTTGTCCCAAATGACAAAAATTGTGTTTTAAAAATACACCGGTAGTAGTTGGTTTGCAAATATCATCAAAAAAAAAAAAAAGATAGATACCTAATAAGTAATAACTAATTAACTACTCGATTTGTATGTATTCAATTACTCTGAAAAATATTCTGCTTGGGAATATAAAATAACAATGTATATGTTATCTTCAAAAAAGTAAAAAAAAAAATAAATAAATAAATGCTAACGATAAAAAATAAGGAAAATTAAATGTTTTTTTTAAAAAAGTTAAAATTTTTTGAAGTATTGTCATAATTGAATCCTGTTAAACATTAAATCTAGGTCGTCTACGTTGCTTTTTACAGCAATTCTGACTGATAGAAGATTGTATATTGGTATATCAATTTGTTGAGCTGAGTGACGAAGATCTAGCACGCTAAAATATAAAAAATAGTTATTGTTCATAATTAGTAAGTAGTTGCCTCAAATATAACCTAACAATTTTATTTCGTATGTTTTGATTTGTGAGTATTTACATATTTTAAGATAAATTCAATTTCATTTTATATTATACTAGCTGTCTCGCCCGGCGTTAACCAAGCTAAAAATTAAGTTAAAATTATCCTCTAGTAATTTACATACAACTATAATACAAGAAGTATATTATCAGATAGGCAATTCACCTGCGTGGATTGCAGGCCCTGTGAAGTGCATACCTAAGTGAAATCAGAATTAAGTACATGAAAAACATATCAACGGTTGCCCATGCCAGAGATTTGTTTTTTTTATAAATATATTTTTAAGAAAAATGTATATGCCATGTTTCTACTAATTATAATATAGTAATAAAATATGTAACCAATAGTAGCCCTATAAATAAACAGAGATTACACATAAATCCAATCAAAAAAGACATTTTCAGTTTTTCCGGAATTTTTCAATTTTCCGGGCAACTTTTCCAATTTCTCTTTCGTTAAAATTTTATTCGGACTAATACAAACATTTAAAAAAAGGAGCTTAAGTCTGTTTTAATGTTTTGCGCTTCCCAACGAATAGAATTTCATTTATATATATATATATATATATATATATATATATATATATATATATATATATATAGAAGATTACAAATTAATAAACATATTAATTATTGTTATGCCATATACTCGTCACTAACTATTTTAATAGTTAATGATAAGTAAATGGTTTATAAGATAATATGCAATTCTGAATTATTACGATGCATAAACTTTTTACGTTTGTTTAAACAGAGCACTTATTTATACTTGTATTATAAATCATAATCATCATTTAACATCCGTAGATCATAATTCATATCTCATATCATAAAATACATTGGTATTATTTATATATCACTCAATGATTTTTGCATGTCTCAATTTCTGTATTGAATTTTTATACCTTAGTTGTCAATATAATTGTAAATTACTTATCGAGTTTTCAGTATTTACGTGAGAAAAAAACATATTTAGTACACATCCTGTATTCATAATGATCAGTGTCCATACCTATATATAGTACCTAATGAATTATCACTTTATAGTCTATAATATTGATATGTATGTATGATAATATGCATTATATTTTTATAGAGCGTAGATTAATTTAATAATAAAATATTTAACAAGGAATGAAGAAACCATTGAAACACTCATCAACTACTACCAATAAACACACTAAAATAAAATACCCGGAAATTCAATGTAAATAAAAAAAAAATGGTGATGATTATGTTAAACAAATTGCTATGTACCTACACGGAGGTTTATGTTATAAACTTATAACTCATATTAAAGTTTAGTAGCTATCTAAATTTAATTTTTATCAACTTATTATAAAAATATTGAAACTATGAGTAGATATAATTTATCTTTATTTATAACATAAAAGTAACAATTTTATTTTACAACCAAGCAGAGTGTATTTATGTTGACTGATTTGATATTAAGTTACTTACTCTCGGTCATATCGATGTTGTTTTTAGATTTTGGAATGAATAAAAATAATTGAATAAAATAACTTATTTAGTCTTATTTAACAAAAAAATAAGTTACTAGTGTTTTTAGTTAATATTTTTTGCGTTACTTAAAAAATGTATATACCAAAGATTAGAAATCGATTACGCTATATTACAAATATATTAATAGTTTTCGAAAAAATCACAAATATCAGAAAAACAGTGAAGATCAATACACTAATGGTTTTAACACATTGGGTTTCAATAAATACTCTACCTGATTCAACTACTATTGGACAGTTACAAACAATTATTCGTCTTTTGAAATATTTATAAATACTACTTAGATATCGGGCATATAACTCATTTTATACATAATATAATGGTTTGGATTTTTTGATATCGTTAATGATAATTGACAATAATATTTTAATATGTTTTTAATACCATGAGGTAGAGTGGTTATTATATATATTTTTTTTTCATTATTTTATTGAGATTTTCAAGACATAACTAAAAGTCATTACTAATATTTATAGAATAATTTTTTACCACACATATATGACATATTATGTTACAATTTATGTAGTATCATATAAAACTTGCACAGTTTCTTAATTTAAATATTAGTGACATGTTTTTGAAGGATCACATTAGAGACTGAACATAAAGTTAAGTCAACCCACTAATAATTACTTAACAATATACAGATCAAGATAACCTTATTTAATTCAGTATTAAAGTAAATCATAAACATATTTTTAATTATATTATCTAATTACATGCTGTTATTATAAGTGTGTAGTATTGAATTTAAAATTACGAAATACCAGTGAGCGGGATTTTTTATAATATATAGTATTGTGACAAACAAGGCTTCTTAAACGTATAAAAATAGAGGTTGTCAAAGCTACTCTATGATTAATTGTATCATTTTTGTTTAATGTTTACAGTAGAAGGAGAAGCCAACGTAATTGACGAAAGTGGCGAAGAATCCGAAGAAGACGGTGGTGGATGGAATTATTACAAAAAACCAACTGAAGACGCTGGAAAAAAGACGTACCAAGAAGACGTTAACAGCACGAGCAATAATTCTGACGTAAATAAATATTATTTACTAAATGAGTCATACATTAACTGTCGTAATTGTGTCGTTGATTACCTACTAATATAATTAATAATTATTAATTATCCTTTAACATCGTCGTCGTTATTATCTTTATTCACATTAATTAACCTATTAACAGACAAAATATAGGTAATTGAATACGTATTTTTGACTAAATTATCGTTCAACTATTTCAGGCCGAGGACATGGATTACAAACTAAATCCAGACGCACCAGAGTTTGTGCCAGTATCTTCACCACCAGTTTCTACGATGAACCCTGCACAACGCCTCCTCAATATGGACAATGATGATTTTATTTCATCATCACCACAAAAATTTAAAGATTTAGACAATGTAATTGTGCCTGATGAGAATGACTTCACCAATGAAATTAAAGTGCATGCAGCAGACTTGTCTAAGCTCAACAATCCTCATGGTAATAACTAATAGTTATTTAATTTAACATTCTAATTGATTTGAAATTTTTATTTACGTATTGTTTTTAAACAGTTATTAAACTGAATATTAGTAGATTACTATTAAGTAGTATTCTTTATACAATAAATTTATAATGATAAATTCTAGGTTATAGTTTCCTGAATTTTATTACATAAATCCTATTTTTTAATATATACAATTTTTAAAAAGTAACACAAATGTTATAAAAGTAGCAATTTTCAACCAGAAATTTGTTTTGATACATTAATTACTTTAGCTATTGATACAGCCATTTATAACATTTCAAATTCGAACCCAATAATTTTATTCAATTTATATTATCTTTATTTTGAAAATATTTTGATGGTTAAAATCTTATTTTTAGGTTCAATATCTAAGAAAATCAAAATTTAAAAATAATACTACATAATATGTGCAAAATGTACATTTTGTCGTAAATATAAATGTATCTAATGAAGTACTATATATAAATGTTATATTATGATATAAAATCAATGACCTTATTAATTCAATTTATCTAATCAGATTATTGTAATTTAAAGTACACACAACGAATGTATGATGACCTTAATATATCTATTTATAAAATTATTTTAGGTTTAGAATTTTATTATAAATAACAAAAGTTTTTCTTAATAAAAAAATCTTAGAGAAAATATTATATTAATACCACTGTATTTTACCTATTAAATGTATGGTTTTAAAAAATAAATATTGCCATTTTTTACTTTAATAATTATAAACTATGAGTTTAGTATGTGTGTATAATTTATTAATATACAACTAAGAATTATTGATTTAAATTCCAGAGCCCAGAGATGATCCAACTATGCTGAATGGCATTAAACCTTTAATTGATGAGGAAGTGACTAATCATGGTGGAACAAATGATAGTTTCATTTTTCAAAATGAACCTATTACCAATGGAAATTCAGATGAATATCAAAATTCATTTGTTTCAGACGATAAAGTTGACTTAAACAAAGTTCAAGATTTGTCTGAATACCAGAATGATTGTGCTCAAACTCACAATACAGATCCATTTGTATCATTAATGGAATCGTCCAAAAATAATGAATTTAATTTGGCATGTGGTGATAATGTATCACAAAATGAATCAGATATTGAATTAAATAATGATTTCTCAATGGTAAAACATGAAGAGGATATGAATTCAGAAAATATTGATGATACTGTTAATACTACTAATGCAACAGTTAGTTCAACTTTACAATTTGATGAGGAATCTTTTAAACATAGTGATGATTTTAAAAATGACTTTTTTGATAATAGTCAAAATGATAAATTTGTCCAGTATGAAGATCACAAATTGAATGACAGTGAAAGCACAACCGATGCTATTTTGGGTTCAGAACCACATACTCCAATGCGTATGGATAATCAATCAACTTTTGAGTCTGAAAATGATGATGATCAATTTTCTGAAGCATTCAAACAACAAACGCAATTTAATCAATTTGATGAAAATAATGACAAGGAAAATCATGATCCTTTTTGTTTTGAACAAACTGAAGATCCAGCTGGAATAATACCTAATGTTACTCATGAAGTTAACAATGAAGTTGATGAAATACATCATAATATTGACAATATTTTACCTAATGAAGGTTTAAATGAACATCAGGTATCCGAATTATTAAAACATGAACCTGTAGAAGAACCTTTATGTATAAAGGAGGAAGCTAAACCTTTTCATTCTGTGTATGAACAACAATATTTACCGGAATCCGATTTCTCAGCGAGCATTCATGAAGCTTTGTTAAACGCAACTGAAAATGAATCAAGCAGTCAAGAGATTGATGATAATAATATTGATCATTTCGAGCCACATAATATTGTTGATAGTCAAGTAGAAGTAAAACATGAATACATAGAACGTCAAAATCCAGAACCTAAAATAGAAACGATTCCTACAGATGATGTTAAGTATCATGCAGAAAATCTTGAACAAGAATTTCAACATGATAGTAATACATATGATTTTGAATATGAAAATAACAGTGTAAATTCTGTACAAAATGAAGATGTAGAGTCAAAACATAATAATGTAAATGATGAGCAGAAGCTTGTTGAAAATGTCAAATATGAAAATCATGCCACTAACTTTATTCAAAATCATGTTGAAGATTTTGAAATTATAAAGAATACTGAACATGTTGAACATAATAATGTTGCTGAAATAATTCAAGAAAACATTGAAGTTCCAAAAGAAGATCAATTTGATGTTTCAGCAATTCAAGGTTCAGTGGAGAATATTGAACAAAAATATCATAATAATGTTGTTGATATTATTACTTATAATACAGAAGACTCTAAACAAGAAGACCAGCTCATTGTCGAAACTGTTAAAAATAGTATGGAAGATGTCAGCAAAACTGGACAGAATCCTGTTAATGATTTCGAGCAAAAATATTTTAATAATATTTCTGAAGTGCAGTTACCAAATCATGTCGACAATTTCAATCAAGACCTATACAATGAAGACGCTGAAAACAATCATGTTGAAGGTTTTGAACAAGAACATAATAATGTTGATTTACTTCAAAACAATTATTCTCAAGATTTTAAGCAACATCGAGGTGTTTCAGAAGTTGAAAATAATTGTGTTGAAGATTTCAAACAAGAACAAGATATTGTTGATGAATTTATAAAAAAGCACAATGAAGATTTGCAACAGGAAAATCATGGTAATGAATCCATTCAAAATCACACAACAGATAGTGATGAAGAAATGCATTCATCAATGATAATTCATTCTGATGTGGAAAACAATATGCCACAACCATACTGTTCAGCATCCGATTCATTAATAAATGAATCTAACATGATGTGTACTAGCATGACATTTGAAGAGAATTTCCAGAACAGAAACATGAGTGATTCATTATACGTAATGGAAACAAGTGCAGATTATTTTGATGATGAAGTTCAACAAACCACACAACTTGACAAACCTTTTGATATGCCCAAAGTTGAAGAACAGTTAAATATCGATAATAAACTAGTAGAGCAAGTACAAAATAAAAATCATATTGTTACTGAATCAAACCACAAAATAGTAAGTGAACCAAAAATAGAAGTCACCGCAGAATCAACTGAACCGATTCCAAATTCACAGGATAGTATAGAAAAAATTGATAATCAAGATGAAAGTAACAAGGTATGCTTATTACATTTAAAACTATTAATTATATTTAATATTTTCAACTAATTATAATTTATAAATTTGTAGGTTGCCGAAATTGCAGTTGCAGCAGCTGTTGGTACTGCTGCTGTCGCAGCTGTCACTGGTGTCAGCTTAGCTTCCAAGAAATCTGCACCTAAAAAGATAGAGACAACTGTTTCTAAGACTAAGGCAACAACAAAACCTGCTTCAACAAAACCACTGGCCTCAAAAACATTAGCTTCCACCCTTAAAAAAACTACTTTATCTACAACAACGTCAAAACCATTGTCAAGACCAACCACTGCTCCTTCTACTACTAAGTCAACAACTAATGTTCGACCAACAACTGCTCCAAAAACTACTCCTTTAAAAGCAACAACCGTCACTAAAACTGCTCCAAAGCCAGCCCTCAAAACTACAATTCCTGCATCCCGGCCAATATCAGCTAAAACAACACCCACTACACCACGAACAACTTTAACTAAAACAACACCATTATCATCACCTAAAACTCCAACGACTCCAAAAACAACTACATTAGCTACAAAGTCGACAGGTACAACACCAAAATCAAATGTCACACCACGGTCGTCCTTGGTTAACAAACAACCACTTACTAACGGTTCACCTAAACCTTTAAGCCGCCCAATGTCTGCTCCAATAAAGAAACCATTAACTAGCGTAACAACAAATGGAACTACAAAATTAACTAATGGAGATGTGTCAAAAACATCTACAACAACAAAGCCACCTGTCACTTTAGCATCAAGAATGAGTTTAGCGCCGCCAAAGTTGCCTCCAAAAGTAAAGGTTGCACCGAAAACTGTAGCACCACCTGCGATGCCAGGGCCAATCAGAAGACCCAAAGCTCCCATCACTAAAAAGACTGAGACGGCCACTTCCTAAATTTGATGTATTATCATATGAAAGAAAAAAGAAAAAAAAATACATAACTTATTATAGTTATTTTATAAAATTTGATTTATTATTATTATTATTATTATTTATCGTTTCAATTTTGTGATTTTTAAAACATTGCTCTGCTAAATATTTGTAAAAAAAAAATAATTTGTATTAGTGGTTTAAAAATTGAAGGTTTACGCTTTTTAGCAACACTATTGATATATAAAAAAATATATGTTTTATGATTTTCATGTTTAACTGATACATTAATTATACTTATTTATCAAGAAACCTACAAACATTTTATACATACGTTTTTAGTTGAAAAGTATTATTTTTTATTGATACAAATTGTTTTGAAAATTATTTTTACCTATAGTACTGAAAGAAACATCTGTTAAGTAGGTTAAAATTGAGCTTTAAATGTAATCTTTTTCTAGGTGCTATATTTTAATTCAAGCCTAATTTAACAATTGAACATTATACTTTTTTTTATGTTTCCCTATTTATATTTGTGTACAATGTTTTTAAAAGTTTCACCTTTATTTTTTTAAATATTTTTCTATGTATGTAAAATTTCAAATTTCATGTATTATTTATTCATATTTATATTTATTTGGCCTGGATTATTCTTTTTTTTGTAATATCCTATTTCCCCCACGCTTAGCTATTATTACCTAATTTTACAAAGTATGAATGTTATATTAGCAAAACATATTATTTAGGCTAAATTTATAATATTAACAATATTATTTATACCATTAATGGCATGTTTTTATTTACCTTTTTTTTTATTGAAATGGACAAAAAGTATGTTTTATATCGTAAATAAAAAATTTAAAGGTATATGTCTTAAGTATGTTTAATTTCAATAACTTGACGGCTTAGGGCATAAGCAAATATACAACTAATTATGTTGCTGTTTAAAAAGATAGTCTGAGTGAACATAAAATAAATCCATATAAAGTCTATGTGAAAATGTGTTTCAAATTTAATTTTTTTCAATCAGTTGGTACCTACTACACTAGTTTGATAATATTTTATGTTAATAGTAATGCCACAATATTATATAATTGGCAAGTGCTACTGTTTTAAACAATTTTTGCCTAAAAACAATCAAAAGTCATAGTTGCAAAAGAAATCTGTAAAATTGATCATTTGTTAATGTTGGGTGATAAATATTTGAAATTGTATCACAACAGATAATTACATAATTGATCATTCATATATATACTTAAGTCCGGCAATAAATAAAAATGTTTCAAACAAAATAATTTCATAGTAGCTTTTGACTTCAACATAAACACATTAGTAGGTAAATAATTATTGCTGGAACTTGACTGACCTATAAATTTGACTTCTTTAATTTTGATATATATTAAAATTTGATGAAGATTTTTCTCATTTGGCGGTTCACTAGTGGGTAAGTCTTCTGTTTGTTCTCTATTAAATTAAAGGCAGTCAAGTGTCGTAAATTAGAATATTGATCAGTGAGTCATCTTTTAAGTATGTATTTAAACAATATTACCTCTGAGAATTTAAGGAGACTTACTCTAATTCTTATTTATACCACATTGGACAGTGTTATTCTCGGTCATAAGGCTTGCAAATCCATGCAATAGAAAATTGCTTATTTATGCAGCTTTTTTTTCCTAAAAAAGCTCAAATATGCAGTAAAAAAACCTCAGTATACAGTGTAAAATTGAAACAAATTTCCATGTTACCCACCAATTCAATATAACTCAGCAAGATTGATATGTGAACACATAAACTTATGAGCCTTGCGGCCCTTTACATAGAGAATAAACAATCCTTCAATTATCTATGTTACTAGGTGTAGAATATTTAATTTGAATCCAACAAATATTATTAATTTATTATAATCACAGAGATTGTTTGCTAAGCTGCTTGGTTGGTTAAAATCAACCCGGCCTAAGTATCTTTCACTATTATAGGGAGACTTCTAAGATAATTGATAATTAGACTCCTGGAAACTCAAAAAAAAAAAACAACCTAATAGAATTAAATACTTACATTTGACTTTTTCGGTAATTAGCAATCATTCTACCTAAAATAAATAGTGACTTTCAAAAAATGATAGAAGTATATAATGGCAAGAAATAAATTCAGTATCAACATGTTAGACTTTGAGATGTCAAAATTAATGAACAAGTATTAATTATAACTATGAAGTATGCTAATGAGAAGGCCTAAAATCTGTATATGCTTAATGTGAATAGAAATTGAGC
Organism: Pentalonia nigronervosa; assembly: GCA_014851325.1. Lineage (NCBI taxonomy): Eukaryota > Metazoa > Arthropoda > Insecta > Hemiptera > Aphididae > Pentalonia > Pentalonia nigronervosa. The sequence goes on along the minus strand of JACXSJ010001106.1, from coordinate 55,814 downwards.
AACTTAAACTGAGTCATATTTTAATCTCATTTTCAGTATTTACATTACATCTAAAAACAAATTTATAAATTTTTTATTGATTAAATGTTTACCAAAAATGTCTTTGACTTATCCATTATACTTAGAATATTAATGCTAAAACAATAATAATTACAGTTATGATTGTATTTTTTATATTTATTTTGTTTTTTTAGTACAATATTAATGGTTAAGTAAATTTTCCTAAATTAATTTAAGAAATATTATAATTTTCATTATTGCAATTAAACATTTCTGAATTTAAATACACAATTTATTTTCCTCTAAACTTATTTGGGCCACCTCTCTGTTGTGGTCCAGTACCTCGATTGTTACCACTACCTCCTCTTCCACTAAACCCTAAAACAGAAAAAAAAACAATGTTACCAACATTTTATGTTGAATTAATATTAATACAAAATAAAATTATTTCTGAACAAGTATTACTAATTTTAATAAAAAAATGTTTATTTAAGTAATAACAAGATATTTTAGTTTAAACAGTGTATTAAAATAGAACATAATACAATAAGTAATAACAATTAAAAAATTAAATAAACATGTTTTCAACCAGAAATATTTAACATTTTAGTTGTAATTTAAAAAATAATAAAATATTTATATTTATTATTATACCTTGCCTAGCTCCTCTAGGAGCACGGTTTTTCTGGTTATCTGTTCGACCACGAGCTTTGTTTACAACTATATCTTCTTTTACCATATCAAATATTTCATCTGGTATTCTCAAGTATTTAATCATACTACCTCTAATATAACATTCTGGAAGTCTCCAAAATCTATCTCCATCCTAAAATAAAATTTAAAACTAATATAATATAATATAATATATATATATATATAATTTAATATAATATTTAAATATTGTAATAAACCATCTAGTTCTTAGTTCTATAGAGTAGAATAGAAACAACTAAACAAGTACAAATAAATCTAATAAGGCGATAAGTCCATCAAAATTTCAGAATAATTTTAATTTAGTTAATTAATAATAATGCTAGTATAGGCGATAACAACCTATGACACCTATTAATTAATGAACAATAACATATTTAATACTTCAAAATAAAATAGACATGATAATAGAACAAATTAATTCTTTCAGAGAATACTACAACATTTTTACTTATTATTTATTGTGAAATTATCAGTAGCTATAGCCTATAGTTAAAATGTAGAAAACATAAAATATCAACCTACATGGGTACCTCATGTTAATGGTTGTAAAAATAAGAGGAGCTCAGTCCTCCATACCCCTTATATGGGATACCTATATTACTTTATGTAATATACCACAAATCAACATACTATAATTATCATTTTTATCTAAGCTCATTTCCTACATTTAATATTTACATCTGCTTCTAAAATTAAAAATATTTGTTTTAAAACAAATAAAAACATTTACATAAATATCAATATTAATCATTGATAAAATTATAAATCTATCCTGATTCATTAATTTTCGAAGTCAAATCTTGATCTTTTTAATTTCTCATTTATGATCTTTTGCATGTATCAGAGCTGATTTTAATTAATAATGATTATGAAAACACATTAAACAAATCCAAACAAAGCTCAGCATCCATAGTTAAATTTAAATCTGTTTAAGTGAAAGTCGGATTTGTACAGGACAAACAGTTTTCACCACAAGCGTCACTGACTCAAATCATTTCTTCAACCATACTTTTTCGTAATTGTTAGAAAAAATATTGAAAATATTAAATAGGTAATTAGATGAAAAACAAAACCACAGATCAGGTAATTAATGGAAGGTTTATTCTACAGTTAAGGCAAAATAATTTGATAAATAAAAATGAACAAATAATTTTTATTGGTACCTAAGGTAATAAATGAAAAAACTAAAATACAATTAATTTTCTGATTGATAAAAAGTTGCTAATTATTTTGTATGATTTAAAATACTATAGATACGTTTTAAGTGAAAAACCTATCTCTGACACTTTTAAATTCATCTCATCGACTACATTACCAATGCGTAACCATTATCAATACCCAGGGGAAGATTTGATGTCACATTTAACAGTAAACCTCTTTGATTGTTATGTATGAGATGTCTGGATGCCCAAGAAAAATAGTATAACAGTATAACTTTTCAGAATAATACATACTTTAGATGTGCAGATCACTTCTCGTAAATTGATATTCATCCAACTATCACATGTCACTAAATGGCCGTTGTATGTTTCACCATTTTTTAATTCCACCAGCTATAAGCAAATTTTTATTTTAAAAACATAAAATACATAGTTTATATTTAGGCAGATACAACAACTGTTTGATTAATCATATTATGCATGTCGAATACACAAACAATTCAAAAAAAAAGTTAATTTCTTATCAAAAATATAACAAACTAAAAGATTCAAAATCACTTAAAATGAAACAATATTTAATCGTTAGTTTTATAAAAACATATTTGATATTATTATTATTTATTTTATTTTTTAATATCAATATCGGGATCAATATAAAAATTTTGAAAATATTTCATTACCCAACATTAGAATCAGAAGTCAGAACATTAAATTAACCTGATATGTTTGTATTATGAATGCATGTGCTTACCATCGGGTGATTCTGGGCAGTTTTTAATAATGAAAGAGGTAACTGTAACAAAATATAACGAAAATTTAAATTAAGCATATATAATATCATATATATATATTATTAAATAACTTGTAAATAATTATAAAATATAAAAGATATATCATTACCATTTTAAGAATAAATAGTGTATACTAAAATGCACAAAAGTCAAAAACAGTAATAAACTTAAGAGAAATAGTTATAAACTTTTAAAATTAAAATACTTATTACTAAGCAGTAAGTAGGTACTATTTAAATTTGTAATAACCATTCAAATATTCAGATATCGGTATTCGATATTAAACTAATAGTTTCTAAACAAACTTAACGAGTAATAACGAATATAAAACCTGAATACAACTTACAAATTACAAATGCCGGATAAATTAATAAAACACCATCAAGTTTAAACTGATAAGAGTTATCAAAAATGCATTCAAATTTGAAATACGTTTCAATACTCCAATCCCGATTTGATACTAAGCCGCAAAACAAACCACGCTATAAAAACTATATAGGTAGATACGCCATTCACATCTGACTCAAAAAACTATTTAAATAATTATACAATAAACTTTCCCTAGTGGGTACCTAAGAAACTTAGAGCTCTTAAAATAAAATAGAAAATTATTTGTTATTATATATATATTATTTTCAATTTGAAAATTGTGAATTCAATATATTTATAAAAAAGATACCATTAAGTAATTCAATTAAAGAAGAAATACTTTATATGCTGTATAGGTACACATTTTCATAATTTTTGGTAGTTTTACGGACTTGGCAAACAGCAGCATGTTCCGGAGATTTTCTGAAAATCGGCACGTACTCATGTGTTAGAACAGAGGTGGCAAATTTTTCTGACGCTATTACGTGCCAAAAATTAATCTTTTTTTTTTTCGAGCGTGCCATTAATTTATGAAAAATATTATATATATATATATATTGTTGATGTTTATTATTAACAATAAAATTAAATATAAATATTTTAAACTTTTCGCGTACCATGGATTGGCCATCCATGTGCTATAATAAACAATATACCTACTAATTTGCATTTTATAAAGAGAAATTATTGAACTGCGTTATGACGGTTCCCGTTTAAAGGATATCTAAGTAGTTGTAGCGTATGCAGTATTGCCGTGTACACAATTTCGTAATTTTTAGTAAAGTTATTGGTTAACGGTATTTCTGAGACTGGTAACTTGAAGATAAAATTCAAGTAGGTAGTATTTCAGTATTTGACAAGGCAACTTGAAATTTGTTAGGTTGTTGTATGAAGACCGCGAGGGTAGTTTAATGGACCTTCTTGTTGATGTTCGGCTTATTAGTTATTCGGACTTTATCGCCCACGTCACGACCAATGTGACCCAATTCAGTGAATCAGTAAGTTAGAACGACCATTATATTTGTTATTTGTTGGTCAATATTGAATTTCAAAAGTGAAACTAAACATTTTAACAGTATTGTAAATAATATATTTAATTTGTATTCGGAATACGTATTCGAATAAATGGACGAAAGGTCATCCAGAATAATAAGCAATACCTATTACATAGTACATAATTTTATTTACTCCATTAATGGTTAATATTTATATAAGTTTTGGAATAATTAAAAATTAATGTCTATAGTTGATAGATCAAGTTTCAACATATCAAATATACAAACAAAATTATTGTATTTCTATTTTATAATTTTTTGTAGAACAATAAATAATAACAATAGTTATAATTATACAAATTGATTGGACAAATCAGTAGGTACAAACTATATAACAGTACCTACAATTAATTAAAAACCCAGACATCAGGGTGTCTGGGTTTTTAATAAAAGGATATTTATTTTTAATCAATAAAAGGAGTATTTATTAATTTATTAGAGACAAAAAATACAAATTACAAATAAGTGTAATGGTAAATGGTCTGTCAATTACATTTTTTTTTTTTGAACGGTTTTGCTTCCTATTTAACTATTATCATACTCGTTCTTCCAAGTAAAATAATGTATAATTATTTAACCAGTGACTATCAAAACAGTGTTAAGATAGGAAAATTATAATTAAGATTTTTTTTTACATATTTGTAATAATAAGTATAAGGGTTTGAGACCTATATTATTACAGACCTATTATAGACACCCGACTCTGTAATAAGCCCATAACACAGAACTATAAAATGGTAGAGAACTATTGATGTATATCTGTAATAGATACATTTTTATTATGGTACTTAAAATTACATAAATAATTAGGTTTTTAGTTAAAATGATTGAATATAATAGGCTCTTGTAGGTTTTTAGATTCTTTGTATAATAATAATTTAGTATTGCATAAATTAAATACCAATGTAGGTTACAATTGTAGAAAAAATATTTACAAATATAAATAATATTACCAACAACCACACTCAAATATATTGTTATAAAATATCAATTTTAAAAATGTTTTTTATAATACTATTGATTTATTAATAGCACAATTATATTTGCAATCATATTTAATACAAATAATTAATAGGTAGAAAATAAAATCTTGATTTAAATATTCATAATGTATTCAAGTATTTTTTATTTTAAATAATGTTACAATTTATACAATCCATAAATATGATTAAATAATTACTTAAGCCTAAAACAAAATGATAAATATTATGCCTCAGAGTCAACTTTCCTAAGATCCATTTCTAGTTCGTCAGCAGTTCTTAAATCAATGGCAAAACGAGATTTAGATGTTCCAGTACTACGTACTTTCCTGCTGTATGCCTATAAATAATTAAAAAAATTATTGTTTATCCATTAATTGTTTAGACTAATTTTTGGTTTTAGTTTAAATTAATTTAATGTTTTATAAATAATATAATACATTTATTTTGAACAAAATATAATATAATAAGCATTTTATTAAAAAAACACTAATGCAGAATAAAAAATATTTCTTAAATTTTAAAGGGGGGGCAAAACCAAAATGTAATGCAAATGTACAGGCTTTTAATGACCACATTATTGGTACCTATAAAGCTTTACATTTTTATTTGATTGAAAAGAAATTATAAAAATTTCCGTTTTTAAGATAATAATATTATATATTAAAAAACAATATCAGTTAGTTAGGTATAAACAATTATATGATAAAAATATTTCAGAATATGTCATTTGACAATTAGTTTTTTAATTAAACATACACTACATTCCACGATATTACTATAGTAGGTAGATACTCAATATAATATAGGCACCTACAGCTACTAACATACTAAAAACTTATTACATATTATAGATAGTAGATACTAAATTATTGTACACCTATCTTATGTAATAACCAATAGATAAATGCATTTTTATATCTTTTTATTTTAACCATTTACTACCATATAATTTAAAACACATGTTATAAATCATACTATACAGGGTATACCACGAGAACTTACTGAATGCGATACTTAGCTCCTGAAATAATAGAAATATCATAATTCTGGTTTTTACATAAGACTCACAAGAACAAAGACTACAAATATTTCATATTTTAATTAAATTTAATGCATTGGTCGAAAAATTGAAAAAATATTTTTTTTATTTAATTATTTAAAATATAATTAAAGATAGCCACTTTGTAGTTTATTTTTTGAAAATTTTAAATTTTCAACATTTTATTTTTGTTAACTTATGATGTTTTTAATATTTTTTTAATTTCAACAAAAATTGAGTATTACATATTTAATACCTACGATGATCTATAATATGTTTGAATAATATTATAGTGTCTCGTTTTCTGATAAGACTTATTTAATCATTAATTATTATTGTTCAACAAAATATAATTCCCAAAACTAAAAAATTTATTAAAAATCACGAGGTTAATAAAAATAAAATGTTAAAATGTCAACATTTTTAGGTTAAATATAAACTCTTTATATAAATATAAACTCTACAAAATGGCCATTTTGATTTTTTTTTTCTTAAAATAATTAGATAAAGTGAATTTTTTTAAATTTTTTACTGAAATGTTAAATTAAATTAAAATATGAAATATTTGTATTTCTTGTCTCTGTGAGTCTTATAGAAAAAAACAACAGAATTATGATATCTCCATTATTTCAGGAGATACCTAAAAGGGTAAATCCTTATTGGACATTCCATACAATTGTATAGGTATTATTATTAATTAACATGTAAATTCAATTACTTGAAACGCTGTAGCTAAAGTATAAGTCAAATTTCTTGCAGCTTGACGGCTCTCACAGACAAAGGCCACACAATCAAATGGCTTTCTGTCTGTACTAATTTGTTCTTTAACGACTATCATGCAGAAAACTCTTGTGTAAACCAAATCCTATGGACGTGACATTTATTTATTTTCACTTTTATTAAAAACAAATAAATATTTTGTATTCATAAATCTATGTTATAAATTATAACACAAACGCAATATATAGGTAGGTGGGTACATCGTAACAATTTATAGTCAACGTGAGGTAATGCATACTTGAACGCCGTAAGAAACTGTGTGAATGGGAAAAACTTTTTTAAATTTATCTCCGATAATTTCACAACCGTCTTCTGTGATTCGCAATTCGACTTGTGGCTGCAAGGGTGTTGATGAACTTTTAGCTTTCGCCACCATCAAATCGACTGGTTTCCGCGTGTGTTTGATTCCCCATAATCCCCTGGCCTCGGAACACCCGAGTTCCCTGACCGAGAACGATTGAGGAAGGCGTTGGTATCGTATGTCCTCGTCCATCGCGGACGGTAAAAGTAGAAAAAATGTACAAATAATAATATTAGGTATCTTTGATCTATATATAATTGGTTTTAAAAGCAATAAACAATAATAATAGTTGATAACTTTGTAAGACACTCAAAACGTCGTTGTACGCAGTATGAAACATTCGCAGCATTTGCGTCGAAACTAGAAAAACACACATACGACTAATATAAAAATATAAAATCGAAAACTATTATTATTATAGTTCAGTATTAAACATTCAAACACTCAAGAGTCAACGCACGAATGAATTCACCTGTCACCTGTAGCTGCAGGTAACACAATAGGTAGTAATTTACTGCCCAACTGCCATCTGCTATCGGATTTCCTGTTTCCTGCTTGGTACCCACCAATACAGCTACGTATAAACCTACTGTTTAATGTTAACTTAATATTATATGACACAACTATATTTAGTAGGTACAAAATATAATACAATAAAGCATTTGTTTTTATGTTAATAATTGTTTTTAATAATCAGTGTCCAGTAACCACGAATAGAGGCATCCTACAGGCTACAGCACTAAATTCGATAATATATACTGTGTTGAACGTCTGTGCCTAATTTACTTTTTACGGTACACTTTATTAATACATTTAATGTCATTTTCGAAATTTCTATTTTTAGAAATAATAATTATTGAAATTTCGAATATAGTTTGGTAAATTAAGTGAAATATAAATCTTATTTAAAATATTATTTTGATAAATAATAACACTAATATTAGTCTAGGTTAAGTATCTATAAATATAAAATATGTAAATATTAATAACTAGCGGTGCATGTTTATATTAATATGAAGGTTAATTATTTCCAAGATTATACTATTATAGTTAAATTTCTAAATCAAACATCCAATTGAGAAACTTAAAATGGTTACCCATCTATTTAAACTTTTCAGTTTTTCCATAAATCTGTCATCGGGGATTTATTGATGACACTGAAAATGACCTTTTCATATCATTTCATCATCATTGTGGTCAAAACATTTTAGGGTCAATAGACCAGTTGTAATCAGTCATTTTCAGAGTTGATATACCAATTGTTGAAAACGGTCCATATTGTAATTTGTAACGTCAAACTAGGTATTCAAACTATATAATACTAAACAACCAACAAGAAATATTTTTATCAGTACACTTATTGATTGTTAAATTCTTTTAAATGTACAGAATGAATTACAAATAAATGACAATGTTGTGCAAATAAGAGTATTGGTATTATCATTGTGTTACGTTGTACTGTGTGCAACGTTCCGATTAGACCGATAAATTGGTAGGTAGGTTAGATAATGAAAAATAGTTTTCGTCTATCACCAAATTCTTCTCAAATACTTTAGTTTGTTGAAAATTATTAAATTACATTTCATGGGGGTCTAGATATTATTATAGACTATTGGTAGCAAATTAACTATTAAAAACATTGTTATTAATATATATATTATATAAATAAGAATAAAGCTTAAAATAAAAATAAAAAGCAAACACAAATTGATATATTGCCGGTAAAACTAAGAAGCACAATTGATATATTGACCTTAAAATATAAATTTTGTTTAAGGCACAACTGGTCCATATTTGACAGGTCAAATCTTTTATCAATAAATGGTACAAAGACTGTGCTATTCTCTCCCCCCCCAACAATAAGTTATTAATTCTTTTTGCCTAAACATTTATGTTAACATAATAATGTAATAATGTATAATTTGAACATTTTAAATCTATATAAGATATTAAAATTAAGAGTTTTCTTTATAAAAAAAATCCTAATTTATTTTTTAAATTATCTTCCCCTTCAAAAAAGCAGACGTCCACGGGTATAAACAATATAATTAATTTATTGAATAAATAATGTATCCACTACCAACAACTTCCTTTAAAACCATCAAGTTAAATGGTCAATTACACTTCTGAATTCTAGTAAAATAACTTACTGATAATAATTAATATAGACATGAGTTTGCCTAAGTATAAGAATGGCAAAATATTTGTTTAACTTGAGGTGTTACTCTTATTTATGATTTATATTATTAGATTTGATTATTTGAATAATAACTATTAAACAAAGCAAACACCTATATATTAATATTTATTTATTATTATTTAATCAATAACAGTGTGAAAGCAAATGTTAAAAAATCTAACCATTAAGTATAAATTTTCAAAAAAATAAATATAAATCATGTTGAGGCTCTTTAGTGGTTATACTAAAAAATTTTAAATTTTGAACTATAATGAAACTACATCATTTGATTCATAATATTATTTTGTAGGCTGATATACAGTTTCAATAACTAACATTTTTATCTATTTAATATTTTTGTACATTTTATTTTAAAAATTATATAATGCATGTAGTAAAACAACTAATGAAATACATATTGTTTTATAATGAAGAAAAACTAAACACATATATTTACTATGTTGATAATTAGTATTAACGGTATAGATGATCAGCATGTATATTAGCAGCAATTTCTGATTCCCATTTATCACCATTATTTAATAATTTTTCCTTGTTGTACAAAAGTTCTTCATGAGTTTCAGTAGAATATTCAAAATTTGGACCCTGAAAAATATTTATATATGTCAAATTAATGGTTTGATGAAATTATATCCGTGTTAAATTTTACTTCAACAATGGCATCTACAGGACATGCTTCTTGACAAAATCCACAGTATATACATTTCGTCATATCAATATCATAACGTGTTGTACGGCGACTTCCATCAGCTCTTTCTTCTGCTTCAATAGTAATAGCCTACATAAATCATATATATTAAATGTATGTAAAAAATATGTCAGTAAGAATTATAACAGTAAATTTACTTGGGCTGGACAAATAGCTTCACACAGCTTGCAGGCAATACATCTCTCTTCGCCAGATGGGTAACGTCTAAGAGCATGTTCTCCTCGGAAACGTGGTGACAAAGGTCCTTTCTCAAATGGATAGTTGATAGTGGCTGGTTCCTTAAAGAAATGAGCCAATGACACAGCAGCACCTTAAAATGGAGTTTATTTTAAGACAATCATTAGTTATTCAGTAAGTGCCAAAAACGTACTTGCTTAAATTAAAAATAAGTCACGCTACAAATATTAATTTTAAAAGTTTATTATAAAATCAATGCTGTAAGTAAAAGTATATAATTTATAAGAATTTTTACAGCCAAAAGAACTCTGTGAATTAGTGGTGGTCAAATGATTTTGTCATGGGGTGATGTGGCTGATTTTTTAATACGCATTATTTGATTATTAAAAATATAATTTATGATTATAAAATTATAAATATTAAAAAAAAGTTCAAAGGGATCTATCCACTCCTGTTTGAATACTACTGCTGTATATGTTCTGTTTTCTATGCTTGATATGTATGCAACAAAATATAAAATGATTCCACAAATTTACTTTATGTTACATGTGTCTAAGGTACAAAAAACACAATATGTAAGTTATACCCAATCAAGAGGATACTGTTCATCTGTAATTTAAATTCCAATATGTATACTCTGTATATTATACAATAGTACCTTGATTATCCAAACTAATTGGGACCATACTTAGTTCAGAAGCGTAAAAATTTGGATACTGGGAATTTTTTTAATACTATTTATGTACATACATATATATATATATATATATATATATTAATATATGTTCATACATATTACAAATTACATACATTGAGCTATAAGGCATACAATTGACATCCAGATATGTAAATTGCAATTTAGATAATAATGGGTTTATATAATAGAGGTTCTACTACTGTATATTTATGCCTTAAATCAACTTTTTATAAATAGAAATTTTACCTTAAGTATCTATTCATAATAATTTACATAACTGAGTTACAGTTACCTCTACATAATTCAGTAACAAATGCATAGGAAATAGCTTGATCAGTCATAGCTCCCCAACTTAAATTTTCAAATTCATTGTCTCTGTTTACATTTACATAATTGATTTGCGATGCTAATCTAATTGGTGCCCGAGCAGATGATCGCAAAACTATATTACCTGTAACAATGATGAACATAACAAAATACAATAATAATATTTATTATTAATAATTAAATTAAACATAACTACCTAAATATCAAAAGTATTTGCTAATAATTTAAATTTAAAAAAGACAATTATAATAGAGATATATTTATGTATATTATATTAAACTGTATTGCTTTTAAAGAATATTAATTTTAGGTAGGATAGTACCACAATGGTTAAGGTGAAACAGGTCAACTGGTACATACTCTAAAAACAATTAACTACTAACTTTATTTTAACTTTAATTAATAATTTGAATTTAAAGTTTATTTTATATTCATCCAATTATTTGAATTATATTTATTATAAGAATATAACTTTTTTATTTGAGTTTGACCATTAAAAAACTAATTACATTTTTATAAAAAAAAAAAAATAATGAATTCTTACCAGCCTTTGTTAATATTGCTAGATTCATATTGAAAGAGTTAAACGTGTCGTACCAAACAAAATAATATGTAATCGTCTAAATACTTTCTAGTTTTAAGTAAAAAAAAATAGTCAAGTAATAACTTTTGAAGGAGTTTTCTTAAGTAAAATCAAAAAATTGTCCTTTCCCTTAAATCTACGATTGATATGCTATCAGCAATATTGTTGCTAACTTCAGTTTATACAACAGTTTCAGCTGATGCGTGATTATAGAAGATATAACAAAAAAAATAGTGCAACCACAGAATAGATTAAATTAATCTGTAATCTGTGCTACAGGCCTACAGCAGTACAGCACTATTATAGTAGTATACAGTGGTAAATATTATATTATTATTATTATATTATATAGTCATTAGTCAATACTCAATACTATTGAGTCTATAATAATCATTATAGTCAGTACTAGAGCTCTACGACTACACAGTCACGGAAGTGCCAATTGTCAATCATAGACAAGAATACTATAGGTAGGTGCATATTATATTGTAATACAGGTGTCTAGTGACTATCGTCTGAAATCTGGAGCTGGACTCTATGTATAGTGATTCTATAACGAATTTAAATTAACAAGCACGAGCTGACCGCCCAGCGATCGTTTGGTGACAAGTCTACAGAGTTTTTCGATTAATATATTGTTTTCTCTGTTTCTCGGAGATACTGACTCATTTGAAATGATTGTTGAGATTATGCGAATTTGTTTCTTTGTTGAGTCGATGCTGTCGTAAAACCATGTCCTCCCCGAATCGTCCGTCGTCTTCAACCTGATATACCGGCCTGCCCCACTGGGTCGACGAGGCTCCTCCAAGATGACCAAACTGCAGTTAAAACCCGAACAGCATAAGAAATATTTTCTCCGCTCATTGGACCTGATGCCTGACGATGCAGCTGTGTTCGATTATTCGCGGCTAACAATACTCTATTTCGCACTTATCGGTTTGGATATATTGGACGGTTTAGAATTGCTCTCTGACGACCGCAAGAAGGACATCATCGAGTGGGTTTACAGACTGCAGTTGGTACCCAATGAAAATTGTTCGGTGCACAAATGTGGTTTCATGGGTTCCACCACAGTCATTCATTTGAAGAATCACCCAGGCTGTGAAAAGTATTGTGAAAGCAACGTTGCTATGACGTACATGGCTTTGTGTATTCTAATTACATTGGGTGACAATCTGAGCCGTGTCAATAAATCAGCCGTACTTCAAGGTGTAGCGTCTCTGCAGAAATCAGATGGCAGTTTCAAAAGCAATTATGAACATGGTGAGAGTGATTTAAGATTTGTATACTGTTCACTTGCAATATGCAATATATTGAATGATTCATCAAGTATAAATGTAAATAATGCCATTAAATTCATATCAAAATGTCTGAACTACGATGGAGCGTTTGGACAAAACCCAGGAACTGAATCGCACGGTGGTTCTACTTATTGTGCAATTGCGTCATTATCGCTTTTAAATAAATTAAATCTTGTGTTAGATGAAAATAAATCAAGAATATTAGAGCGCTGGGCAGTAAATAGACAAACCAGTGGCGGTTTTCAAGGAAGACCTAATAAAGATCCAGACACTTGTTATTCCTTCTGGTTGGGTGCTACACTCAGTATTATGGGATCACTATATAAAATAAACAAAGAGAGAAACAGATATTTTGTTTTAAATAATGCTAATTTGTTGACTGGTGGGTTTAGTAAAAACATGGACTCTATACCAGATCCAATGCATACCTGCTTAAGCTTGTGTGGATTAAGTTTAATTGGTGAAGGAAACCTAAACCCTATTAATCCTGCTTTAAACATTACCGTGAGAGCAGAAAATTATTTGAAACAAATTCAAGGAGATAATACATAATTGAAAAAAATTATATTCAATACAGATACTGATTATTAAATTAACTGTGCGTCCATGCCAATATTACATGCTAATTTTTAAAATATAAAACTAGTAATTAGTCTACATGAACTATGACTGATTTATATATACTTTTTTTTACAACAACAATTAAAAATATATCAAATGAATATGTCTACCAAAATGTATACTTATTTGATTTGTTTTATACCATATACACTATAATATTGTTAATATTAACAAATTAAACACTTTTTTTTTATCAAACTTTTCACATTTAACAAAGTACCTATCAATTAATTTCTACTTGTGTTGTTAATTATTACAAAATATGGCAATCTATTTAATGTTATGAAAATCATAGAATTTTAGGTATATCGTGTTTTATTTTATTAGATATTACTTATTACTATAAATAATTAATACAATTTTATTGATAGACTTTTATTTTTCTTTGCTAAAGCCTAAAATGTTATCATAGAACAATCACATCAAAAGATGACATTTTTCATACATTATTATGTGGTAGTGTAGTAAGATTTTGAACTATAAAAATATGGGATAGTCCGCAAGACCTAGATAATACCTATAGGTTATCTACCTTGAGTAAGACTATAGACTTAGTTGTATTACTCTATGAACTAGGCCAGTGGTTCTTAACCAGCATTTCATGGACTTAGAATAAGTGTCCTGACAACATTTTAAAATCAGTGGAAAAAATCCATAAAGTAATTTGATTTTATAATTGAGTAATTGATTTAAGTTTTTTTTATTTAAGTAACTAATATGTCTTGTGCTATATAATAATATAATATAAATTGTTTAATATATCATAAAATTTAAAAAATGTATATAAATACTGTTTTATTTTATGGCCATGGTCTGTGAAAATTTTAAAAAAACGTTAAGTGTTCTGTCGTTTGAAAAATGTTATGAACCACTGGACTAAACATTGATTACTTTAATACAATTACTCTATGGGGCATCATGGTAAGAAAAGTCTGGTTCATATAATTAGGTAAAAAAAAAAGAATATGATGTGATGCACAATTAATGTTTCAGTTAGTATTAATATAAATGATTTACTTGACAAAATTAACAAATAGTCTATATTGGATAGAAATTATTATACATATTGTATATTGTTTTTGTACGAATAATTAATTCAATTGTTTTTGTATAACATTACCTGGTAATTAAAATTAGAGAATATTTTTTTTTTAATAATTTATATGATGCAGTAAATTATACTGATGGAAATTGTATTATTAAAATATATGTATCTTCTATATTGTTTTTGTATAAATAATTTATTTAATTTTTTTTTTTTATATTACATAACCTGAAATAAATTATTTAAAATATATGTATACAGTATATATAAACTGGACTTTTTTTCCTAAGACTTTTACCTCAAATTTTTTGATAGTCTACCCATAGTATCATACTACTACAAGTCTATAACTCCGCGTAACTATGGATAAACCTTGTGATTTATGTTTATGCAGGGCCGTGTTTAGAATTTAGGAACCCTTGAGCACTTATAAAATGCCGGCCCTCCTTTTTTGACATAAGAGGGAAGAATGAATGCCTAGTATTTAAAATAAGTAAAATTTATAAATATTTAAAATCATATAACTTAACTAGTCTTTTATATAAATAGTGATATGTAATATTATAATAGTTTATTGGTATCATTCATTCATGTGTTTACTTTTATACCAATTGCAATAGAAATTATAAATATACTTAAATACCTATACTTACCTACTTAATATATTTAATACTTGCATGTATTTGGTACATAATATAAATATTATATAAATAAATGTTTTATGTATAATATGTATCAAATAAAAAGTCCAGAGTTATACATAAATAGATATCAAAATAAACAATTACAATTCAACACATTTATTTTTTAATTATTAAATGTAAAAATTGAATAACAAAACTTATAATAAGAATTTTTTTCTTCTCATCTGTTTTTGAGCAAATATTCTTATTGTTTCAATAAAATCTAATTTATTTGTTATTAATAATTTAATAGCAAGAACTGCCAAACGGCCCAAGCTGTTAAGTCTAATCTAGCTTTGGGCTGCATTCTACATATTGTGTACATGTATAATGTCATATTGTCATAATCAGTTGACCGAGGAATCGTTCAGCATTCAAATAAAAATAAATTTGAGGAAATATTCTATAATAAACCTCAGTTAAATTTTCAACCATAAATCAACAATACAATACATACGAATAAAAATTTTATTGTGTTGATAACAGGCACCTGTAATATCAAAAAAGATTTTATATAACTAATAAAGTTAATTATTTAAATATAAAGTAATTTAAAAATGTAGATACCTCAAATTGTTTATAGGCATAATCAGAGTAGAAGCTAATCCAATGTACATAATTTTGACTAAAGCGTCAAGTATAGTCAGTCCTTTTGACAAATTTTTGTGAAACACAAATGATACACCATAATAGACTAAAGGTACGGTTTCCTAGACGCGACATGTCATTAGTAACTACATTGATTATAAATACTAGTATTTATAATCAATGGTAACTGCTTACACGAAAATTATATAGACTGGTTTGCAACGCACGACAAACCACGGCGATCGAACTTTGGTCGCGGCGACCGACGACACTACTGCTCCGAGAGCAGTACTGCGCGACATTCACAGCGTTCGTTGTGAATTTTCAGCATAATGGCGTGTATTTTGGTTTTTTCTGTGTCTGAAGACGAAATTCTCATTCAAGAGATACAAAAGAATTCGGTTCTTTTCAATATAAACGGAAAAATTCACGAAATTTAATATTGTTGATTTTTTAAATGTCTATTGATAAGAATTTCATAAAATCCTTCACTGTCCCGATGTTTAAACATTTCATGTATCGGTTTTCTATTTTTTGGCGATAAAGTAGCACCTATAATTTGGTCTTCTTCTTCTAATAAAAGTGTTAGAAGAATGTTATTATTATTTAAAATATAACTATTCATTGTAAATTAAATGAAGAAGACGTGCGCACCCGGACAAGTTTGAAAATAAACTAAAAGCGTATATTAACTACGAACGCTGATTGAAAAGCAGTTTGGCCGCTGCGACATGTCGCATCTTGGAAACCACTCTATACGAAATGGGTCGCGGCGATCAGTTGCGGAGATCGACCGCGGCGACAAGTCGAGTCTACAAAACCGTACCTTAATAGAGCTGATAAACTGAACTATTTAGAATAATTTATATAACTTTGAATCCAAATAGTTGTGAAGTATAGTAATATTTTGTTCTAATATAATATTATAAGAATTCAAAATCCATTTTAGTTTATTTTGGACTCATTAGGTACTTACACTTGATAAATCAACATCTAAGTACAACTAGAACTTTAATTATAATGGTATTTCTTAATATTTTTAAAATGATAGTTTATCAGTTATAGGTAACTCTTTAATGATATTTATTTTTCCATTTGGATACATTTTCAAACATTTTATCAGGAAGGGACAGTACATAGATGTTTGTATATTATGTTTGACCAAGTAATCAATGACTTTCTTAAAAAAAAAAAAAGAACTTTAGAAATAAGTTTAAGACACAGTTATTATTATACAGCAATAAGTACATCAATATTTAAAAATATAAATGAGCAAATAAAAAAGAATAAAAATATAAATACACAAATGTCATAGTTAATTTTAATCAAACTAACACTCTGTGAGCGATGTATAAAAATTATTGTATAGCAACACTATTTTGTTCATAATATTTTTATTAGTTACGTATAGTGCTGTATAATTTTAATGTTTCTATTTTTAAAACACTTATTGCAGTAGAACCACTCTTTGCCGTTTTAATCAAGTGCCATATATACGGTTTTTTTATATAATATTTTACTTTTATTAATACAATAGTCACATCAAATTAAAGATAATAATAAGTTACTATGCTTGCCTATTTGTAAGTGTTTTTGCTACAAAATTAGTAATGAAAATAATGGATATACTATAGGTTATACATATAGTATACTTATATGTGCCTAAATCATAATAAGTTGAAAAATTAAATATTTATCACATTGTTTATTCTACTATATTATAATTATTACATATACATTCTTGGTTTTTAATATTTCTTCCAAACTTACTCCATACTACCAAGTCAAATTCACTGTATATTTATAATCTGTTAAACCGGCGATATAGCCAGGAAGGGACTAAGGGGGCAGCTTACCTTTAAAAATTCAGAAAAACATTTAAAAATGCCTTTAATGTTCTGCGAGTATATTACGTGTAAAATGTAAGCATGAATTAAAATTGTAATTTGTAGAAGGTTGCTGCAAGTCTAAAATGTTATATACCCACAGGTCATGGCAACTAGCATACCAAACTTATGAAGGATCCTAGTTAAACTTCTACTGTTGATCAATTTTGTCAGCCTCCTCCAGAGAAATCCTGAATACACCATTATGTTAAACCTATTTACAGTTATAATGTTCAATTCATCCTCTATATATCAATGTAAAATAAATAATAAGTCGCATCAATTTACAAAAGTTATAATTATTATGTACCATATCCAAATTGCATACCCTTCTAATTTCTAACAAATCAATAATATACGGATGGCATAATAAAATATAGTCTTAAGTTATTACTTTTAATAAAAAAAAAAATAATAAATCAGACGCCCATCACACATATATAGTTAATACATACTTGATAAATTAAATATCCAAGATTATGACCTCTATGTTCTACAGGTACTTCAGTATGATGTAAAACAAATATACCATCAATAATTTTATACTTAATTTTTATAACAAAATGTTCTGAAAAAAAAAAATAATACTATTAACGGTCCTATATTTCTACTTTACCGGACACATTTTGCTTTGTAATTTTATATATTCTAATCTAAGTATACTAAAAACAATGATGAAGTCAAAAATTGGCGGTCGGATTTAGTTTAATAGTTTTGAAGTTATATCTATTTGAAGTCAGTGAAGTTAATGTCATGTTAAATGGCTTATTTTACCTAAAATTGGACGACTATGACTTGCGTAGTTGTCATGCCGTATGTGCGGTGATCAAAAAACTCCATTAAAATCGCTATATTTTTGCACTTTTTTTTTTTATAAGAATTAAGGCTTCAACTTACTAAGGTCATTAGCCTGGTACTGTGTGTGGAGGAACAGTTGGTTGGAACACGTTTTTGTAGCTAAAAACTCGGGTGATCACCCATCCGGGAGCTAGCAACACCGGCCGGTACGTACACTTGGAGCGTTTCCGCAGTTAAGCGTACGACCGCGCCACACCAAGCCCTACATTTTGCACTTTTTCCATTTGTTTTTTATGACAATCGATACAATAATTATTATTACTGTAACCATGGTGTTAGTAAACTCGTCAAATTAAAATGAGTTTATACCATAATTTTAAAGTTTTTATTGTATTGTACTCTGTGCTATAAGTGCATTGGATAGGTAAACCATTAGAGTTTTAAGTTATACGTTATATTAGCCTAGGGGTGAACTCACCCCACTGACCCCCAAAAACCCGAAGGATCTCCACCACCAGGCTGGCTATTTTAAGCTCCGGAGGGTTTTGGGGGGGGGGGGTTTGAGAGGTCTGAAGACCAGGAGTTCGGCGACCGGAGCCGTTAGGCGTAGGGAGCGGACTTATACTTTTGTAAATAATTTATGATGTTTTTTTTGACGTCAGCGTCACTACTGGATCACTGGTTTAGACATGCCGGTATTGATCGAAGACCGTGGTATTAATTATCGTGGTATCATCCTTATCATTCTTAGATACAAATCTAGTTTACAGCTCAAGCATGTTTTTCAATTTTTTTTTTTCAAAATGTATGCTTTGAGGTGTTGATTTTGAAAGTGAAAAAATTGTCGCTCTTTTGATTACAAAAGTTATATCAAAAGAAAAAACCGGAAAATAATTGATTTTTTAATAGATTGTGGTATTTTCGAAAAAAATATCTAAAAACTACTTTTTTGATTAATTTTTTTTTTTGAAAACGTATTTTTCTACATTTAATTTTTTAAAGCAATCGGATTAGGGCAAGGTTTCGAAGTGCACTTAAAATTCATTTTATTTTTCAGTGATCTACTTTAGGTGGTTTTGTATAGCAAATTAAAGGATGTTTTCCCTGACGTACATAAGCACACGTTTTCAAAAAAAAATTTAATCAAAAACATAGTTTTCTGATATTTTATTCAAGGATACCACGATATTTTAAAAAATCAATTGTTTTGCGGGTTTTTTTTTTTTTTTTTGGTATAGCTTTTGTAATAAAAAAGAGCGACAATTTTTTCAAAATCAACACCTCAAAGCACACATTTTGAAAAAAAAAATTGAAAAACAAGCTTGGGCTGTAAACTAGATTTGTTCCAAAATAGGGATGTTCGGTAAAGTAGAAAAGTTCCGGTATAAATTACAATACAATTTTGTTTATATATTTAAAAGTGGAATAGGTATACAGTAGAATCCGCTTAATTGGGACACCACATAAAGGGGACAAATTGTCAT
The DNA here is from genome assembly GCA_014851325.1 of Pentalonia nigronervosa. Classification (NCBI taxonomy): domain Eukaryota; kingdom Metazoa; phylum Arthropoda; class Insecta; order Hemiptera; family Aphididae; genus Pentalonia; species Pentalonia nigronervosa. Next base: position 35,523 of record JACXSJ010001106.1, on the reverse strand, counting down.
AGTCCCGAACGAGCGTATTCGTTTTGGGCAATTTAACTTCGTTTATTGGGGGACAAACCATCGGTTATAAGGGACAAAGATAAAAGTGTCCAACGAGATATTCTAACCTATACTTACCTACTTTCTTATCGAAACTGTAATTATTTAATCTTTGTGGCTCTATTATATTTTATATACGTATATAAATATAAGTATATGTAATAATTTTATGTTACATATTTCATTTTTGTTAAATTTCTTTTTCCGTGGACTGCTGGTAACATACGTCATTTTGAACGCTATTGAAGAGAATTTAGTATCATGCAGCCTAATAAAGTATGAATTAAGTATGTTAATCAATTTTTATGGTAAATATGTATGATAAATTAATCAATTAACTAATATACGATATAATAATACTAATAATAATAATTTTTAAACAAAGTATGAATTAAATATGTATGTATTTTATAAATAATGTTTTTGTGTACATATTATATGCGCTTAAATAGTTATGGTTTATTAGTTATTAGTAATTCGGTTAATCAAAACAGTTAGATAATGGGGACAAATAGGTCACCGCCCAATGTGTTCCAATTAAGCGGATTCTACTGTATTCCTAAGCAGATATTAGAAAATTCAGGATTAATTATGAGTAATAATACTATGTCTAAGAAAAACATTTATCATCTTACCTTTTGCGTTTAAAATTTTGTGCTTGAAAGTCGTATTTTTTACATCATGAATAAGTTTAGTTTTCATTACATATTGAGCACTTTTGAAAACAAAGCGATTCATAATAAGTGCATGTATTCGACTCCATATAGGTGAAAAATGCAAACAAATTTGTGAAATGTTTATTAGCAGCTTATCAATCTTTTAATAATATTATGTAATAATTAATGACGTTAAGATACTTGAATCTGTATAATCCATAGATAATAAAGATCTGATATTATTATAACAGAATAGATTGAAGGTCGTATCAAGGTGGTTTTATAAATTATATTATAATATTATTATCGTTATTTACATATTTATAAATCCATTTTGGAATAAATCGGTAGTGTCGCAAAGTTAAGTAAAAAAAGAATCGTAGCAACACGACTGTGTATAACATATTATATTGTAAATAGAATATTCCCATTCGAAGAGTGCATGTGGTGTTCTTTATTTAAGTCTACAGGATAGAATGTCTTATGATCGAACCAAATCGTTAAAATAAGGTATCGACGTATCGAGATTGGCATAGGCTATGTGCTTTTGTAATTTTCTAAGTCATTAGTTGAATAATGTTTCAGTTATAAACAAAAAATACCCTATGTTTTAGTGGTCATTTTATAATATTATTGCCACCGCAATTAACGTTCTGCCGTATGACACATGCCCACCATATATAACATAATATTATAAATGGGGTAATATCACAGATTATATGAAAATATTTTCGTATAATCTGTGGTAATACTAAAACCTGTGACGGGACTAATTTTAGTGGTAATCGATAGCTTTTATTCTATATTATTTTGTATGCAAATATAATAAGTTTACATTAATTTAGGACTTACCTGCAGAACGTTCTGTCCAAAGAATATTCTACATCCGGGAAACTATAATGTTGGAATTTTGTTCCGTTTTGGCAATAATGAATATTTTTATCAACTAATTTGTCAGTTGATAGCTTTTATTCTATATTTTTTTTTTGCAAATTAAATAATTTAAAAATAATTTAGAACTTAATTGCAGAACGGGCCAAACAATGGCTCATATCCGAACAACTATGATACTGGAGTGTACATTCTGGTAATAATACATATTTACGTTCATTTTTGTATACTTCATTAGGGTTTTATCCATTCTATGTGTTTCATTTATGTTAAAATAATTTATTTAATAGTATAACAGTTTTAAATTAAATAATATTTAATATATTATATATGAGTACATAGAAAATATTATTTTCGCCGGACATGTTATAGGGAGGGCAACACTCTTTTTCTTTTCATAGTTGGAATGGAACCCCGAATCGGTCCCGTCCTGTCCGGATTTTAGTTTTTCCCATAATATACGTTACGAGACGGTACTTCTTCCACTATTGCCACAAATTATATGAAATTTTATAATCTGTGCTATTGCATTCCCCACCACTAGACACACGCCTCTAAACAAGTGTTATACCACAGACGATTTCGTTGTTTTTTTTTTTTTTTGGGGGGGGGGGGGGGGAGGGCTAGCTTTTCAGTGAGAAGTTGACGATTACTCGGAGAGGCCGAGATTACAAATTCTGAAAAGTTAGTTACAAATAGTTAAAAATTGAGTTTTATAAGTTACTAAGTCGCGTTAGAGGGGGGGATCCTGCGTGAAGTTAGTCTCTTTATATTGAGAAATTACACGTTGATTGAAAAATACGAGGTTACAAATTCTAAAAACACGGTTACAAATAGTTACAAATTGAAAAAATAAGGTTACAATAATTTTGGTAAAGGTCTTATACAGCGGGGGGGGGGCTATAACTTCACACGTTATATACATAGTCATATAGGTAATAATAATTATTTTTTATATTTGTGTAGCACACATATAGACCTTTTACATACTAAAATTAATCCAAATCCAGTTAACTTGACCGGAAAATTTAGCCTAAAATTGTATAATTAACACTAATGCACTATATAGTACGTAATAAACAATGTAGGGTGCAGACCTTGTCACCCTGCAGTTAAAATAAATATATTTGTTTCCGGAAAATTGAGCATAAAATTCTATAGTCTATTTTTTTTTATATAGCACAATGTAGTGTGTATTAATAATGAAATCCCTATTAAATTGTTTCTAGTATGGGCACCAGGTTTTTTAAATTTTATTGGGTGCTTATGTTTTTTTATTACGTATTGCTTCATTAATTTCCGCACCCCATGAAAATGATCATGGGATGCTTGGGCATCGCAACACCTCAATAATCGGAGTCCACGGTGTCCGGCCAACTAAACTAAATTTGGATTAATTTCAGTTAAAATAATTCATATAATAAATAAATAGTTAATTTCTATTAAATTTGGATAATTATTATTGAATATATTATTTTACACACATTAAACCATTTACTTGGATTCTACCGTATAGAACACATTTTAAAGCAATTATTTTTATGGTTTTTTTAGCGTTTTTTTACACGGAGTGTTTTTGTTGGGATAAGTTATTCTGTGGTCGTATCTCGTACACTCATATTAGTTATATTGGGTTTTGTACAAGTATGTAACTCGTCGTGGACTGTGGTTGTGCGGTGCGGTTTCATTGTTTTCGACACGAAACCGGCAAAATAATTAAAATACTATCACATCAAAAATGTGTATCCCATAGCCTATAATTATCTACAAAATAGTTTTAAGCACGGCTAAATAATATATTTAGCCATGGTTTTAAGTTTATAGGTACACTAAAGAGATTAAATAGGTCTTTGCCCAATCACCAATTAGAACCGCTTATCAGATATCAGTGTTATCACTAAGACTTTCAATAATATTATTGTTTAAATACTTAATTCTGATTTATCTTAGCTGCACACTTGCACTTGTGTGTATTGTCTATTTGTCTAACTAAAAAAATTTATTTTTACACTTATGCCTTTTCTCCGGTAAATATTAACTTTACATTTTTAATACGTTTACTGCACAAAGACCATCAAATCTTAGGGCATCATGTCGACTCACAACAGGCCTCTGAGAAAAATCCAATCCACCAAATCGACGTCAGACAACCGGGAGGTACGCAAGGTGCCCGTGCCGTCGCATAGGCTCACGCCGCTCAAGGAACACTGGTTAAAGATCTACACGCCCGTCGTCGATCACCTCCGGCTGGACATCAGGTTCAACGTAAAATCAAGAAACGTGGAAATCAGAAATCCTGTGCCCCACGATGAGATTGGCTCGCAACACTTGCAGAAGGCAGCAGACTTTGTCAAGGCGTTTGTCTACGGGTTTGAAGTGGAAGACGCACTGGCATTAATAAGATTAGACAATCTGTTTGTCGAATCTTTTGAAGTACATACTTATAATACATTATACGTTACTATGGCATTAGTTATAGCCATACCAGAATGCTTATACTCCCATTAATATTTTTTTTAACAACCTACTAAAGGTATTTTAGAGTTTAGGCATAATATCGTATCATGATAATCTTATTTCAACCCTAATATTCATAATAGCTTAAATGTATTTCATACTTACTTTTTGTTATTCTCAATAAAGATTGATAGTTTAGGAAGGCATCAGCAGGTAAGATTCTGATTTATTTTTATACCTACAGTATTACTGGACTAATTTTTACATTTGACAACTCTAATTACCTATGGTTATAGAAAAAATTTAATATTTTATTTTATGATATTAAAAATTATGTTTTCAAGTTATACCATTTATGATTTGAATGCAACCCTTTGTTTTTAAATATTATTACACAACAAATATGTACTTCATAATTAAGTGTAATTTACACTTTTTATATCAATTGCGATATACTTAAAAAGAAAATTGTTTTATTTATTAATTATATGATAACCATAAACTTTTTTTAAAAGTGATAGCGTGTAATTTTTTTTTTGTGGGAATTAGGTGTAGTATAAGCATGTTTCAAAAAAATAGTAGCTTCCCATCCATTAGATATAATTTTGATATTCATATAAATACCTCTATATTTTGTAAGGGCATAAAAAAAAAAAAATAATGTCTGGATGTATTTTTGAAAATCTTAATATTGACTATTTTTTTGATTTAGGTAAAAGACGTAAAAACATTAAAAGGAGACCATTTATCCCGTGCAATTGGACGATTAGCTGGAAAAGGAGGACGAACAAAGTTTACCATTGAAAATGTTACAAAAACTAGAATAGTGTTGGCAGACACAAAAATTCATATATTAGGTTCATTTCAAAATATACAAGTAGCTATGAGAGCTATTTGTAATCTTATTCTTGGATCTCCACCTTCTAAAGTTTATGGACAATTACAACAACTTTCTAAGAGTAAAGTTCTATAAAATTGTATGTTTTAATATTAAAATAAAAAAGTTTTTTTTTATTAATAAATAATTACATTTCATTTAAATTTATGTATGATAATTAATAAGTAATTTTAGTGACAAAGAATTAACATTAGTAGATTGAAAGATGAAGGGTTACCCAGTAATGCTGCCTGACATGTAAATTGGGAAAGGACTAGTCTACAAAGCTGATAAAGTAACCCTCTAATCAGAACAATTATAGTTTAGCAACTTTTTGGTTATTTTTTCCAAAATCTGTGTCTTAGCATTTTATACAAGAATGAAAAAAAAAATTCTAACAAACTTTGATTAGAAGATATTAGTGAAAAACTTTAAAAAGTACAGTATTTCCAAATCAAACTTTTTTTAATATGTGGTTATTAATGTTAAATTGAATGGTAAAATCAGGACTTATCTATCATATTTACTTTAGAAGTTTGTGCACAAAAAATTTGAAAAATAGCATTCTCAAAATTAATCCAAAATGTGTTTGAAAAGTTGATATTTTTGTTGTTGGATTCTGAGTAGAACAAAGAATATATTGATTTTACAATGTTTTTTTTTTATTGTGTGTACACGATAAGTTTTTGAAATAATGTTTCAATTTTCAACTTCATTATCTTTTCTGATACAAAAATTAACCTAGTTGGTATGTTCAAGAGGTCATTTTTAAAAATTCTCAATAATTTTTTGGTGTAACATAACCGTACATACATGATATTTTCACCGAATACATTTTCTATAGGTATACCATACAGTTATCAATATATTTTGACTCTTTTTGAGCTATTTATAGGCAAAAGACATTTTTGTTTTTTTTATTATTATTATTTTGTTTTTGCTTAAACTTAAAAATTTAATTCAAGGTGCCTTATAACATGTTAGTGAAAATTAAAAAAAAAAAGTTAAATCTACAATAGTTTTTTTTATCAGTGTCTAAAGTTAGAATTTCAACAAAATAAAAACCAATTGAAATAACTAGGAATTTTTGAAAAAAAAATATTTTTATGCAGGTTGTTCGACAAAATAATGGTTTTAAAGAAATGTTCATCGGGTCTAAACCCCTTGGTTGAATTATTCAAACGTACTGTAGAAGTACATATGACTCAAATAGACCAAATATGAATATGTCCGTGTGTTGTCAACACAAATCACGGTATTAAAGATGTATCGGGAACGTTTATGATATTTTTATACAAAAATCATGATAGTAATCGGTAGGATTTTTCTATGGTTTCATCTGGCGTCTGTCTGGCGCAGCTACGGTGGTATGTTATTAGTAGCGGTGACAAAATTTAACCATAAAACTGACCCGTCTTTCGGAATACAATGTATTCTGAACAATAAATCACAAGCATTTTAAATATTCGTAAAACACGATAGTGATCGTTAGGTTTTTCAATACATTCGAACCTTATTTACTATATATACATCAGACACCCGCCTGGCGACACTGTGGCGAGCTATGAATTATACCAGTGACACTATTTTGCACATTAAACCAATGCCAGTATTTCAGAATATTTAGTACTTTAAACAAAAAATGGTACACAGTTTAAATATTAAAATGTTATGATAATATATTGGTTAAATGTAAATGAAAATTACAAAAAAAAAATATAATTCAAACAATTTCGATAATATAACATACGCTATGCCATAATACGACACTGATTCTGATAAATCCCAAGCCGACCAAACCATTCACCATTGTAATAACATGATATTTGACCCGGAATTCGACCATTTAATTTTCGCCTCGTCCTAATTGCGCAAATTCGTACGCAAACTAAAGTAAAACTTCTGCCTGTGTATTCGTCGTTGTGGCATCATCACTATATAACGTTCATTTGGTTGATGTCAACCTCCCCTAAAAAAATAGTTGTTTTAAAATGCTATTCGCGTAATATTAATATTAAAAGTACATACCTCATATTCCGCTCTCCTGAGTATACTGCCAGACCGCTCTAATAAGTGATGATTATCGAACAATAATAACTCGATCAATATATCACTTTTTTACCCAAGCGTCGAAGAACCCCTAGACTTCACAACACCATTATTTCACATCTTCGTTCCGTTTTTCCGGTGCGACCGGGAATATGATCGTAACACCAAAAATCATAACAGCAGTAGATATATGAAATTATCAACAAAACGTTTATATATGCAATTTTTATACACAATGAAATTTTCAATATATTTTGACTTTTTTTGAGCAATTTATAGTCATAATCAATTTTTAGGTTTTTTATTATTTTTATTTTTGACAATAACATTCTTTATAATCAGTCAAAAAACTTTAAAATATTATACAAAGTTTTTCATAACTTGAAAGTAAAAATTAAAAAAAAATAGTTGAGCGTAATTCTTTAATAGGTCTTTCTAAAGTTAAAATTTCAACAAAATATGTAAAAATCACGAAAATTTGAAGTTTTTTTGATTAAGAAGTGTATAAAAAATTTTCTATTTAAATCTAAAATTTAAAAATTCAACACAATATTCTTTACAAGTTTTTCTATCTTTCTTAAAACAAAAATTTACCAGAAAATCAAACTAATTTTTTATGAGCATTTGAAATTAGACATTGGATATTCTTCCGGAAATTTCTGAACGATTTTTCTTATTATGTTGTAATTCAAAAAGGAATAAGCGTAGACATTTGAAATGCTTATAGACTTTTTTTAATTTATCATTTTCTATACACCAACAAATTCAAAAAATATTTGGAACATTTTTGAACTAATTATAGGCCTAAGAAATTTTCGACTTTTTAAAATTTTTTTCTGTAATATAGATTAAAAAATTTTTGTTAACTCGAAATACTTCAAAATTTAATACAAGGTTTCTCGTAAGTTGTTGTAATAGCAGATAAAAAATATTAAAAATGTATAAGCACATTTTTTTTTTAAGCATTTAAACCAAAATTCATCATGAAACATTTACAAATATTGTTTTGCGTTTAAAAATTTAAAAAATTTTCAGTTTTTATAGCTAAAGATTGAAAATTTAAAACAAGGTTTTTCATAAAGATTTCATGGTGTAACTAAAAAAATCAAAAAAATATATTGGCATGGTTGTTTTTTATAGACATTTGAAGTTTAAATTTGAACATGAAAATGAAAAACAAAACGTTAGCGCCGTCCGTTCATACGAGGAAACTACGTAATACTGGTCAATGAATTATATAGTGAACTGTGACTTGTGAGTAGTGACTGTTATTGACTAGACAGTGAGAGCATGAGCCGAGGGCCATCACTAAATAAATATGATTAATATTAATTAAAATCATGACAAATTACTATTTTAAGAAATATTTGAATTTTATATTGATAAGATATTTGGCGGAAACGTGACGTCATGTTGGGCAATTGCGTAGTGATAGTGAATGTTGGTTTTTGTAGAGCATTCCTATTTATTTCCCATATGTATAATTGTATAATAGTATGAGTATGAGTCGACCCGCCGTCTGGTTGTAAACTTGTAGCTTGCACTTTACTACTTTGTAGTTGACGTTCTGTTCTGTCTCCCCACAGTAATTTCTATTATTTATAATTAAATTTTATTTCCTACGTCGTCGCAGCAGCTGCAGTGGCAAGACTCTACTCGTGAATTGCCGTAAACAGAAAACGTTTATTTTTTAATCACGACTAACGCATTACGGCGATAACAAACGTTTTATTTTAACACACACGCCAGTGTCCATAGGTGGTGATATATCAATCACGGTTTGTATTGCTAAACATATACACAGATTCAGATTTAATATATTTATAAATACCAAAAGATAACTACCATAACGTACGGTTTTGGTAACTACCACGTCATTGTTTGTGTAATAAATCGTTCGCAAACAAATTTGCACGTTTGAAACTACACGACTGCTATCAAATGGCGGACGAGCTAATCAATTACAAATTGCAATTGCAGCAGGTAACTATTTCTCACTATTTATATAATGATACAATATCGTCACAGTTTATATTAAATAATAAATAAAACATAAAATCTATCATATTGTTCAACATAATATTATGTCATACATGTATGTTTTGTCATACGTTCATAAAAACAAACCATCCACACGTTAGAATGAAAATCCGTATGATTTTGAACTGGGATCACATTTACGTCTATTGTGTCAAGTGCCAATCTTGACACGACAGAAAACGTAGTCATGAACCCAGCTTAAATGATTCACAGTATTCACATATTATTTAGATATCGACAGAATCAACAAGCAGTTCGACGTATCGTCTAGAATTTAAAATGCTTTTTTGCTGGGTACCCACTTCAATCATTTAATTGTATTTTAGTTCATAACATTATTTGTCATAATTTAACTAAAGTTAAAATGGAATAAGATTATTAGCTTTTTATAGAAACTACAATACAAGTAAACTAAGGTTAAAGTTCATTAAAACAACAGAAAATAAATACTAAAATGGCTAACTCTTCTGACAGAGTTACACATCTTTGAAATTCAAAAATTGTGTATTTCTATCTTTTAATTAACTAAAATATTAGCAAATACATAAAATAAAAAAAATATGTAAACTATTTAATTTAATAGTTAGTACTTCAAAATATAATATATAGTTAAATTTGAAATGTCCCTGAATCAGTACATTTTTAGTTTATGATCATTGACAATGTTTAAGAGACTTAAAAATAGACATATTATTTTATTATTAAAGATGGTTGTTGATATTTAGAATAAATGATTAAATTGATTGCTAACATAGTTTAAAGAAATCTTTTCTTCTTACTGACCTATAAGCTTTTTCTTAGTAGTAGACAAATTATTTGAAAAATTACTCATGAAAAGAATTACTAAATTTGCCACAGAATACAAAATTATACCTGACTTTCAATTTGGATTTAAAAATAAACGCTCCACAATTTACCAGCTTCACAGAGTTGTTGATCATATATTGCTAGCTTTTGAGAGCAAAAAAATCTGTATTGGTGGTATTTTCCTCGATATCGCACAGGTTTTCAACTGAGTTTCGCACCTAGGTCTACTATTTAAACTTAAATCCTTCTTGCTCACTCCGTATTATTTACTGATAAAATCCTATCTAAATCAAAGATCATTTGTCATAAAAATAAATGGTACCATTTCTAACTCAAATAGTAACTGCAGATGTTCCTCAGGACAGCGATATAGCTCCTTTCTTGTTTAATGTCTTTACCAGCGACTTATCTCTTAATGAAAATACCTTACTAGGTACATCTGTAGATGACACTGCTATTTTTGCGATCAATAAAGATCCTATCCAAGCAGCCCAAAAAATCCAAAACCACCTATCTGTTTTAAACACTTAGTTTCATGACTGGAAAATCAAAGTTAATCCCTCTAAATCCTCACAAATTATTTTCACTCTACTCCCCTTGGAAGATCCCTCAACCCTTATTGACAATGTGCAAATTCCATCTTCCACGCAAACCAAATATCTGGGTTTTATACTTGACAAACGTCTTACTTGGGGGCCCCTATCTAAAAAACAAGTATAAAGCTCTAAATTTGAGACTTCACTTAGACCTGCTCTAAGCTTTCCTTGAAAACCAAACAGACAATACACATGGCTCTTTTAAGCCCATGTAGCATTATGGTATTCAACTTTGGGACTCAGCCAAACTTTCAAACACCAAAACAATACAGGTTTTTCAGTCCTTATGGCTACATTTAGTATCAGGTGCTCCCTAGTATATCACTAAAGATTCATTACATAAAAACATTTGCATTCCAACTATAAATAAACTTGTCACGCTCTACGTAAATTCACTTTAATATTAAATGTCACAATACAATTGGTTCTGCCTTCTGCTCAACGTAAATTTGTTATGCTATGTGTGGGTCAATGAGAGAATACAAATGATGTATGGACATCCTCTTAATAGTTATTACAAAATAAAATATTTTGATTAATGCCTGCTTTTTGCTATTATGTAAAACTGATATGATGTGATTCCATTGAAATAATATAATGCATTGCAAATACCTAATGTAATTATAATAAATTAGCTTAATATGCGTTACTGACTAATGAAATTAGGTATTTGCTTTGATTATAGCATATAAAGATAATGCTATAATTTTTTAAATGTCTTAAATACTTCAAATGTATTGTTTAAATCAAAAAATTTACATTTAATATTCTATTTTCTAATTATATTTTAAATTCATTTTTTTAGGCATTAATCATATTTTATCTTATATTAGTGTCTAATTAAAAGTATTATTAATTATTTACTTATTTTTGAGATAATATAAATAACTCACTCATTGGAGTTCAATTTTTAAAAAAACACAATTTTTGCATATAAAATATAAAAATAAATAGGTAACATCTTATAGTGAAAATCCTTCACCATAAATATATTTTTTTTAATAATAAATAGTTGCAGCATTGGGAAACATTATTATCATCATCTGTATCTTACATCGGCATCATCCAAAGTATCAAGGTATTACAATTAGGCAAACAACTAATTAAAATATAATTTATAATTTCTCCCGGTTTATAAAATTGTAGAGAAAATTTGCTGTTCATAAAAGTCTTCAGATTTGCTTAACCTGCATTATACCCAATTCACCTGGCAACAGCAGTTGGAACAGTTGTAGCTGATATTAATTCACCAACTAATTGGTTACTGTAAAAACAAACAACCATGGTCTGTATTTAAATAAAAGTACTCCTGGTTGAGATTTTAGAAAAGATTTTTAAAAGATTGTCGGAATTTTTAGGATTCAGCGATGTTGAACATTCTACATCCGGATGTAATCATTTATACGCACCGGTAAGGTTTGTCTGGCAAAACTATAGTCTATTGACTATAGTATATAATATACTGTATCAATTCAATACACTTTTGTTTTAGGCCCTAATTAGTTTATTTTGGGAAAAATGCTTACATGTTTGTAATATTTGCGTTGTTTATATTTTATTCTACTTATAGGTGGAGGCTGCATTGACAAATAGTCCTGATGACCCAGAACTTATGAAATTAAAAACTGATTTAGAAGAAGTTATTGAATTAACAGCTGAACTTGTAAGAACGCAAACTCAACCAAAAAAAGAAGTTGGTATGTCTAGTAAAACATTAATTAATGGGATGATAATATTGAATAATGAAATAATTAAATTGTTAACATACTTTTTATTGATCTTAGTTCAAACAAAAAAAGAATCATCATATCAACCTGATATACTACCATCTGTTGCAAAGACGAAAGGTGAATGGAAATCAGGAGACAGATGTTTGGCACAGCTAGCGGATGATGGCAAATTTTATGAAGGTACCATTGAAACTATTGATGGAGAAGCGGTAGCAGTTTTAATAGATGGACAAAAAGCTGCTGCAGTAACAACACTAGATTTTGTTAAAGATTTGCCTAGAACTCATCCTAATGAAATGAAACACAAGTAAAACATTTTAAAAATTTTTATTTTTTTATTTTAAAACTATTTTTGTATGTTAATAGAAAACAACCAGTAGCCAAGTATAGAGAATATCAAAAAAAAAGAAAACTTGCTAAACAGCAGAGATTTAAACAGTTAGAAGAGGAACGTGAAGTAGAAAAAAATAAATGGCTAGCATTTGCTACTAAAGTAAGATATATTAAATATTTATTAATTCATAAGTTTCTACTTACTATAACCACGATTAATTTAATTCATTTATCTAAACTTAAACCCAAATTGAATTTAAACTAATTTTTAATATTCTTAAAAAAATGCAGTTTTCTATAAAAATTCAGATAAAACTTTTAATCACAATATTAATTTCTACTATACATTCACATCTTAAAATATAAAATGTAATATTTACATAGAAGAAATTGTTTACATAAACATTTCAAGGGACCAGGAAAAATAACTCATAATAATTAATACCTGTTACCTGATAGTCATAACAACCAAAATGTCAATTCTAGTAATATGTATTATTGAAAATTCGAGTGAATTCTCATTAAATACAATTATAATTTATAACAGATTTAATAACATTTGATATTTTTATAAAAATATTGTATTTTCTACTTGATCAAAATTTGTTTTTAATCTTGTATTATTAAAAGCTTTATAATTTTCACCAACTGTTAAATATTTTGCATTATCTTGAAATGTATTTCAATGTATATTGATTATCAATGTATATTCTTGCTGTAAACCATCAATAATATGGCCTGTATGTGTATAGTTTTTATAAACAAACTATTTGTCTGAAATCAACAAAAATAAATGCAGTACATCAATGTGGTTATTATATGATTGTCATTATAAGAAACAAAAACTAGCATATAATACATGCAGGTTTTAGCCAGCACTTTTAATTTTAGGTCTTTAACCCAGTATGTCAATATAACCTCATTATAAGCAATTTTTATAGTATTAAAAAGAATTTTTGAGAATTTTAAGGTGAATGTTTTTTTTTTCTAACTATTGACCTTCCGTGTTTGGGACCAAAAATAACTATCTAAATATTAATTTTGAAAATTATTACAATAATAAGTAATATTATGTTAATGTTGTAGATAATAAATTATTATTTTTTAGGTAAAATTTTTATTAATTTTCAATTAATGTAAAAATAATTGTAGAAGTTTTATGTATACTATTGGTATGTATAATATATTTAAGTTATATTATTGGCAGAGGGTAATAAGAAAATATATTATATAAGAAATATTTACAAAAAATTGTTTATTTGTAAAACTGTAGGGTATTTAAAAAATAATTAAATATTATTTTATTTAGTTTTGGATTAATACATGTATAATTGCATATGTTTAGGGTGTGAAAAAGGGCATACCAAAAAAAAGTATATTTGCCTCTCCTGATAATGTTAATGGACGAGTTGGCATTGGCACCTGTGGCTTAGGTGGAAAAGGTATGACAGAATTTCCAACAGCTGAGAAAAGAAAAAAATGAGACTACAATCAATTCATTGTATTTTTAATGTTGTAAAAATAATATTAAGGCTACCATATCAATATGCCTGTTTTACCTTTATTAATTGTATTCTTTTCTTTTTTTTTTATCTCACATTTTATGTTTAATGTATATTTTTTTTCATAAATATAAGTGATATTTATGAATACTTTAATTAAGATTACTACTTATTTAATTTTATAGAAATATATAATATGTATGGTATACCATTAATTTAAATTAAAATAGTTCAGTAAATGAAGCAGATATTTAAAACAAAAATAATGCATGTATAAATTGATTAAACATTGTTTAAATAGATATTGAACTTATTGCATAATTTATTTATATATAAAAATGTATGATTCATATTTTAAACTATTGCTAGGCATTTTAGTCCAATTGTTCAGCCATTGAGACTTTAATGATGGTATAAATAAAAATTAAAAAAAAAAAATTGAATATTATACCAATACTGGCTATCTTATCTGTTGTAGCGCTCTAACACTAATTGTGATCTTCCAACTATTATGGGATGCTTGGTAGCACTTTATTTGTTCATATAATGATAGTATTTAAAATAATTTATTGACTTGTCAGCTCCTGATATGATTTTAAGGTATAATATTAAATAATAATTGAATAAATTGTAAAAATTTATAAAAATAATAAACTATTACACATTTATCTACGACATGGTGGAGAGAACATTTAACACATTTTCAAGGGACATGGCGCAAATATTTTAATATATTTTTTTTTAATTATTAAATATATTTTAAAAGAATAAAATTGAAAAAATGTTTATAGGTGATAAATAACGAAACAACAACAGTGCCATTGATATTAAAATATTTAACAATACCTATTTATTTATAAAAAATATTATTTATTTCCTAATTAAAACAACTTCTTACAAGAATATATTGTCTAAATTACTATAGAGTGACAAAAACATTGGAATATGAGTGCATATTACAATCGCAATGTTGTTGAAAAAGCGAGTTTAACAAGATAGCCCCTATAACTATACTGTGCTTCAACCAAATATGAAATAAATTGACAATATCATTACTTAAAATAAAACAAGTTTCTTGTAATATTGTTTATCCAGTAATAGGTACCTTTTTTATAGAAAGGTGTACCTAATAAAATTAATATTAAATGTATTTATCATGAACAAATAATTGTTTTAGTGTTCAAATGGCAAAACTTATTTTCATAGTGTGATTATAATATTTTTCTAAAAATGTTGATGTTTATATTATGATTAATTATTAGTTCATTTTTATTTAAAAGCATTGAGATGTGATTTATAAATGAATACAATTTCATATAAATTTTCTACTTCAAAATAAAGTTTGAATTCTTACTAAAAAAAAATATGAGTATATACCTATATCATAGATATCTATCACTATGTCAACATATTTAAAATAAGCCAACAAACAAAAATTGTGACCAAACAAGGTATAACAAAAAATTAAAAGTATTTTGAAAAATTGTATATATATATTTATTTATTAATATACATTAATTAGGTAGGTATGTTTTCTATTTGTAATAAAAATTTCCAATAATCTTTTAAAAATATAAATTTTTTAACATGCTCAGGTAAAAGTAATGTCTTTTTACCAGAGACTATTTAGCCAGCTGATGAAAACAATCGCTTACTAGTAACTTGAGTGGCTGGTATTTCTAGACGTTGAAGAGAAAGACATTTAACACATGGATATTTAATTTGATCTACACTATTCTAAAACATAATTTGCGTTACTTCAGGAATAGTATTTATATAGGTAACTGGTTCTGTTGAAAGCTAATGATATTTTCATTCATAATAGTTTTCAATTTGCGGGCCTAATGTTCATTTAAAAAAAACATTATCGTGAATTGATTGATTGACTACCTACCATACATAATAAAACTGCTTTATCTTCTTTAAACATGGAATAATCTGATGATACACTAATGCTATTAAGTAAATATTTTAATTTAAAAATAATCTTTTTATTCAACAGAATGAAGTATTCATTACTCAGTATTACATTGTATTAAAATGAAATCATAAAATTGTTTAAAGTAAAATAGTTATTTCTATGTCTTTTTGTACTTAATCATTTTTTTTTTTAGGGGGGGAGGAGTTGCCTACCCATCAAAAAGTAAACTTGTGGTTTGTTATAGATAACAAAAAGATTTAGAAATACTGCACTACAAGACTTAAAATTATTTAAAAATACTTAGCTACTCAACAGTTCTAACTACATCCAAGGTAACCAGAACAATAATTACTTGGCGTATATCAAAATTAAAGGATGTTCCAAAATTATTATGATTTAATATAATAATTATTGCTATCAACAATGGCCCAACGTAGCTAAATTGCCTACATGTTGCGCCGTAGGTAAAATCCTTTTATAGTGATTATAAGTTATAAAACTTGTAATTTTTTTAAATCTGTGCTACAGACTACATATATAAATATATAAAATATATCATCTCATCGCAATAATTTGATTTTACAATAATGAAGTCCGTCGTACTTTTATTAATATTATCATCAATGGGCGGAAATGCCTTTAATAAATATGCCTAATCATGATATTCTAGTCGGTCGTATGTCTATTTAAAATTAGTTACACAATCTGCATTTCTATACATATTGTAAATAGATATCATATAATACTGTTCATTGAGTGTCATAATATTGTTTTAAGTAAAACCTATAGAAGAATAACATCGGTTTAAGATTAATCATATCCCGTGGACTACATGGACATTATCATTAGGCAGGCGCAGTTAATTAGACGTATTGGCTGTAAATTTGTTCGGCTCTAATTTATTATTGTTTATATATATATATATATATATATAATATTATTAACAATAAAACAAAATCTTATGATATAATAATATAGATTCATCAGGCACGTATATAGTTAGAGGTTTGCAGTTCATCCACCCCTCCGCCGAGAGGTTTTTAAATAAATGTTTTCAGACATTATCCGCATAGACTTTCATGATTTTCTGTATGGTATGTGATGTATTGATTAATAATAATAATAATAATATAAAGGTTAATTTTTCAATAACAATATATAATATTTAAATGTTATAAAAAGGAATAACAAAATGACATCTCCCTAAAAAGTATTGAGCCTCGGATAGGGAATAGTAAAAATATAGATTAAATAATTAAAATGAATAGTAAAAAATACTATATTTAATTAATTACAGTAAAAATTCTTTTACAATAAAACAAAAATAAAATTATAGTAAATAATATAAGAAAATATTATTTAAATCTAGAGTGTGTATACCTATAAGGCTATAACTACAATTAGTTGTTTTTTTATTATAAGTATTTTAAAATGATTTAAATTAATATTAAATATCCAAACAAAAATTACACTTTTTTGACCAAACACAGTTTGAATTTGGTTGAAGTAAAATTTAAATTCAATTGTTTAATAATTTTTTAGATCTTGAACTATGTAAATATTGAATGGTGTAATTGCTAATGTCCAATTAGGTATTTAGAAAATAATATTTTTTAAATAAAGCTCATTATTAATATTAAGATCTTTAAAATGTTCATAAAAGTTGGACAGTGGAAAAACATTTATCCTTATTAGTATAATTTTATTTGAAGAATAATAGGTAGAAATACCACTTATGCAATATGAATTCTGTGAAGTTGGCTTTTTGATAAAACACGTATATACATGTAGGTAGGTTGGTATCTAGTTAGGTAAAATTACTAACTTATTTGTTAAAATTTAGTACCATACAAAATATATTATTTTAGTATTATATTCATAATTCCCTATTTTTTCTTCTTTCAAAGTTTTTTTTCTACCTTTCCAACTAGATTTAATTTAATATTGTAATTTCCTATCAATACAAAAATCTAATCAAATTGAAATAAACATTTTTTTTGACGTCTGCAATTTAAATAAAAATTAATAAAAGTATGAGAAGTTCTACTTACGATTGCGATAACTTATTTTATTATACATAATGCCTACATGTTATATTTTATTAAAACAAAATAAAAGAATTCAAAAAGTGTAAATGATATAATGTTGCATACTTCAATATTTTTATTATTGATTTTTAAAAAAAAATATATGTTTATCATTTTTATTATTTTTCCTCCTGATTATTTTTAATGCGTTCTATTTTTTCTTGGCCATTTTCATCGATTACCAGCTGTGGCCCAATGCCCACGAATTACTAAAGTCATGATGGTTATATATTTGTTTTAAGTTTTATGTCTTGTCACAGACTCGCGGATCATCAGAACTTATTAGAAATATTATATTATATTATTCTTTCGCAATCAACGCTAATACAGACAGTACAGTAGTATACGTAAACACCTCAAGGTTTTGAAGAAATAACATTTTATTGCACCGAATCATTATGATATTAATTAATAAGGATTTCATTAAAAAAGTTATTTATCGCAAAAATATTATAATAATTACTTTTTGCAAATTAGGGATGACCCACCCAACATACCGAATAGTGCGCCTCTCACATTGTTGATGTGATTTATGACATAATATCTATTCGCAAACAAGAAAACAATATTCATATTATAGTATTATATATACGAAAAACAACACTACGAGGGCATTCGCGTGGGCAAACTGCGTAAATTTTGAAAGTTCGGCGTATCGCGCCATTTCTCAACCCCTTTGGTCTATCGATTACCTGGTAAACGTTCATCCGTCGTTCAGCGAAATATTATTTCTTATCACCTAACAATAAATAAATGGGATCTCCAAACGCGGATACACGATATTAATAATTATTAACAATTAGTATAGGTTCTCTCTTCGCTCGGCTCCCGCCCGCAGCTAATGTCACCGACATAAAACAGTGATATTGTTAACATAATACGACAATACATTATTATTATTATTTTCAATTGCGTCTATAATTATTATCGTCGTCAGCGCACACACATCGGCCAGCGTACCACTCGACCTGTGTCGCTCCCGTCGGACGACCGATTTCGCCTTAACATTGCCATTTGCCATCGCTTCAATCGAGCTTACTGAACAAGTGAACACGATTCGTCGCGTCATTGCCGTCGTCAGATGATGACGTATTGAACCGGCTGCGGCGTTGATACCACAATCGTGTATATCTCTCTGATCTCATTCGGTGATGAACGACTCTGCGGCACATGCACATCACCACCGTACAATGTCCAAGTTTTTAAAACTAGCGCACAAGTTCAACAGCTTTTACTTGAACGGTACGTGTGGCCTCCTCTATTGTAATACCCCGTGCCAGTGACCGTTGTTGTATATAATAATAATAATAATAATTAATAATGTATTAATAATAATTGTTGTGATACTGTGTTGTGTCTCGCCGCACGTTATTAACCGTATACCCATCCGATTTATTTATTTATTTATTTTTTTTTTTTTCAAACCGTACCCTACTAACAATATTGTCCTCTGTCGACACGCAGGATTACAGAAAAAAGAATGCCGCGCATTCATCGTGGATGGCATTCAAGTTGGTCTGGTCCGGGCTACTGTCACGATAGAATTAAGCCGCTATCCGAATGTGTTTATCGTCAACCCGAATAGTGTCACTCTGAATCCAGCATTCAGGGATTACGATGAACGTTCTGCAAACATAGAGTCCGTACTTAAAGAAATGAAAGAAAAAAAGCTGTTTATAACGCTAAAAGGGTGGAGGGATGAGGTATTAACACATATGTGCTTCATTTATTTGTATAACAGTAGTTTTTCTTTTATTTAATATTTAACAAGCATGAATTAACAACCTTTAGATATTGTATTTCCTATATTTCCTATATAGTATTTTCATCATTTCTTTTAAAAATATATATTGTAAGATTATAAAAAATAACTAATTAAGTATGTTTCAATTTAGTGTTATGAAGTACGGACAATGTTTGCCGATCAACCGTTGCTAAAAATGGATCGATCTGCTACTTGTAAATGTCCCAGACAACAAACAATTTTCATTTAAATAATTCTATTTGCTATTTTATTTGTAGGTTTATTTGGGATTTGTAATTATGGTGTCGACATAAATGGTTATGTGAACCACCCACAGAAAGGATTATGCATTTGGCTTCAACAGAGATCATTGACTAAACAGACATGGCCTGGAAAATGGGATAACATGGTTGCTGGAGGTTTATCGGTTGGAAACAGTGTTATACATACTGCTCATAAAGAAGGAGAAGAAGAAGCATCATTGACTGCAGACCTTATGAAAAATTTGCAATCAGCTGGCACTGTCTCGTAAGTTTTTTTTTTTATGCTTATTAATTTTTGTTAAATGTGAAATTTACTTTTTATGTTTCAGTTTCTTTTATGAGAGTGAACGAGGATTGTTTCCTGATACAGAGTTTGTATTTGACTTAGAATTACCTCTAGATTTTGAGCCTCATAATCAAGATAATGAAGTAGAAAAATTTGAATTGGTGACTGCGAGTGTTAGTATTTATTTTGTATATATTTTATAATCTATTGTGTTATTATTTTGCTCTTATGAAAAGTAATCATTTAGGAAACTGTGAACAGAATTTTGTCTCCAGACTTCAAGACTACTAGTTGTCCTGTAATTATTGATTTTTTGGTTAGACATGGAATTATTAATCCAGAAAATGGTAAGTTTAATATAAAAAAGTAACTTATTACAGATATTTAATATTCTAATAAACAAAAAAACATTTTTGCTATTGTGTCAACTATATTTAATTTTACAGAGCCACGTTTTCCAGAATTGGTTGAATTATTACATGTACCGCTCCAGTCACTTTATAAAAAGTGTGACAACTTGTTGACTGAAAACGGCCTTTCAAAAGCCGAATGAATTGTTTGTTGTATTAACTTATGTAATGTCTTCTTTCAACTTATCTTTCCATTTTTCAATATTACTTCTCATTTTTTTTTTTTTTTTGAGTCTATTTATTTTGCCAAATATTCGCTAAATCCTATTATGTTCCTTCCATTTTTATTGTGATACATAAATTAAATGCGTACCACACGCCCTAATGTTTTGTTATTATTTTAATATTATTTAATTTTAACTTTATAAATATTAAAATGTTTTACTAAAAAAAATTATTTTTAATTATTAATTATGTATTTGGAATTGAGAAAGTATACTAAATTTTAAGATTTGAATGTTTTTGTACTATTTAATAGTGTTTTGTTAAATGAAATTAGATAATTTTTAAATAGACATTATTCACAATCATTCTACTTGTGATTTGGCTAGTCAATCTATATTTTTTAAATTAAATATTCAAAACACTTAAATCCATTATAAACATCATGTAAAAAAGTGTAGTGTTATATTGAAGTGATAATAAAATTATATGTTTTTTGTCTTTAATAATTGTGTATTAAATTATTATAATACATTTATATGGTGTTTGAATTATTATATCTATCATTGAATTTGTATTAATGAATAAAATGTTTAAATCTTGTGATATTTGCTACACGGTTACACAAGTTACAAATTAGTCTTTCCACATTTTGTATGTTTAGTTGTAAGTAACTGAATATTAAATGTAATGATAACAATATATCATTGAAAACATAATATCTAGATTTTATAAAACTTTAATCTATAATTAATAATGCATTGATTTCAAATACTATTATAGGAAATAATAGTCTACAATCAGTTAAAAATTACCTAAACATAAAAGTAAACTTAACATTTATAATACAAATTGTCCAATTGATTATATCACTAGCCATATGAATGTCTAATAATTTGTAGTACAAGCAGTTAATCGATAGATGAATGAAAATTTTTAAAAGCATTAGAGAATTATAAATTATAATTCATTAAATATGTTTATTTTTCATGACAATGCAGATACCTTGTTGACAAAATAATGTAATTTACAAGATATTTCGACTCTTTTGATTGATAAAATTTTTAGCAGTGGTAAATGCAGGTTTAAGCATTGCATTTTTATATTCAATGGTAGTGCGTACATGTATTTAGACATAGTTGACTGAGGAATCAATCCATCAGCAAATGTTTCTACGTACAATATATTGCATGTTTATCTTCTTTTTATTTCATAAGTAGGTCAACGCAACAAAAAATATGTAACGTTACGTGAAGTCGTCAACCCATTCAATATGTATTGGAAATTGTTCACCATTCACTATTCAGTATTGAACAAAACCAAATACAATATGCCAGTTGCCACTGATTACCGATGGGGCGTGCGTCACTGCGTCAGATACTTAAATACAACTGATTTTATTGAAATTGAAACGCATTCTGAATGACGTCACTGCCGTCCAATAAGCGGCGTCCCTACGTCAAATACTCAAATAATTTTTAGATAACAAATAACTTAAAATAAGGTTAGGTCATTGACGCTTCATTATTATTTATTATCATTCGAACACTCATTAGTCATTAATTATTTTAATAATCTGATGTATGTATATCACGAATTAAATAGGTGGTAATTTACATTTCTACCTAAAAATCTGACAAAAAAATGACCTGCAAAAAAATGAAAATGAAAGTTGCTGCAGACCAAACAAAATTGGCGTTAACTAATTGTTGGAGATTATGGAAGTACTAAACTTGGCACAAAACAATTAATCGAAAACCGCTTAAAACATTTATGTATGCAAATTAAAAATGATATAAATATATTAGATTTTCTAATAGCAGTTGGCCACAATATTAGAAAGCAAATATTTTAAACATTTTTTAAATTATATACAAACAACAAGTCAATAAATGACAATTATTGACAATGTAAAATGCAGATTGCAGCTATACTTATATATTTTATAATAAGAGTAATACATGTTAAGGAATGTTATTGAACTATTTATTATATATATTTATTTTATTATAAAAATTGTTAATATTAATTGATTAATGTTAGGTTAGTTCATTAAATATTATTATGACATAAAACTATAAAAGTATATACAAATTATTAAAAAGGAATAAAAAGAATTTTTTCATAAAAAATAATAATGTATTTAGTTGATACGGGACTTTTTTTCCTAGATTCGTTTAATTACATACTTAATACGCAGGTACCTACGATTATTTTAAAATTAAGACATTAATTAATTTATTTGTTACTTTGTTTAAAGGCCTATACAAAAACAAATAAACAATAGTAAGTATATAACCATATGAAAAATCTTTCAAAAATAATACAAGTTCATACAAATATCTTATATATTTTATCAACTACGAACAATTCACAGCGTATAGTGATGTACTATGTAGTATACACAAATATATAATATATATTTATATACTTATACCTATACGACTACACATATTACACATATAATATAATGCACTATAAAATTACAACATAAAGTTATTATAACACACATTTTTTAAAATTAGTTCTACGGAAGGGGGATGTCTCAGCTGGGAGAACGTTTGGTAACTCAAAAAATCATGGTTAGGGGGGCTGGAAATAACGAGTGCAGTGGAGTATGCAAAGTTCGTTTATGAGGAGGGGTTACCATAAATAAAACAAAAAAGAAATTGTTTATACAATTTTTATTATATACAAATTAAAAATGTTTTCTTGTCAAACCCCTAATCCACCAACGTCGGTACACTACTGATTGAAGGAGGGAAATGTCCAAATAGTATTTGGCAAATACCATATAATTTATTAATAAATATGTTATTTAAAATTTTTATTGACTTATAATTTAATAAAATAAATAAATTTGAATTATACAACTTTTTGTGGTATAATCGGTTATTGTTACTGCTTCAATTATATCTACGATTTTCTGTAATATTGTTATTTTCTTTATCACACAAATCTGTTATTGCGAATTGATCATAATTGTTGAGCATATTACTTGCATATATGGTTTACCGATACCGGCTAATGGCTATACTATATATTATATATATAATATAAAAACATTTTTTGCAAGGGATAATTTTGCGTGGTTATTGATTCCCCAAGAACCATTGCTATTATCCTTTGTCACTATTCTCTTCACAGTTTACATCCACCTATAAATTTGAAATGGTTTTTTTCAAATTATTGAATTTAAAAATACAGTTTATAATTAGGGCTCAAAGATTGTAGGAGTGGTATATTTTTTTATATACTCTCAATTTATATAGTAGACCATGCTAGAAATTAATTTTATAGTCTATTGTGGTGTACAATGAAGAATTTAAGAATCAACATTTTAAAATATGTACATATTTTGTATTAATTTGTCAATTTAAAAAAAAAATGCATAATTGCCAATACAAAGTCTTACGGGACCTTAGGTACCCATTTCTTCATATTTATATATTTCTTGCATAATATATTTTATTAATATTATGTCATATATTTTCAAATTATTGAGAATTATTATACTTCTTAAACAGTGTTCTGTGCATTGTGGATATAAAAACTTCCTAAACTTTTTCAAATAAAAACCACTCTTTTATAATATAAATTAATCAGCTGATAATTTACAGTTAATAAGGGGATCTCATTTGAAAACAGAAGTTTGTATCGCCACAGGACACTCCTTAGTAGTAAAAAAAATACCAAGAATTTGAATATATGGTCTTATTTTAAAGAAGGTATATTTTTAAATTTCCAAAAATCAGAATTTGAATAATTAATAAATTATAAAATTAAAAAATGGGGGTGTGCTTGCTTGACATTAGTATTGAGTAATATCGGGGGGTCTTGGAGCCCTACTTTAAATTTTAAATGTGCAATTTTGTGGAAGGCTTTATCCCCTTACACCCCCTTCACCTAACTATTGTTATTAACATTATTTTTTCAAACTTATTGACCAAAAAAATGTTTTATCGACATTTAAAAATAAAACAAAAAATTTCAACTTTCAAATGTTTACAAATAACTTAAAAAAAGTAAAAATATTTTAAAAATTTTATCATTTATAGAAGACTAGCTGTTCCACCCAGTGTTGCCTAAGCCAAATATTAAGTTAAGTGATTCAAATGATTTATATGTATCTAAACCACCTAGGTAGGTAATCCACTGCATTGAATCGCGGATAATATGTGAACAGTAAGCATCCATTTGCGGTGGATTACGGACACCATAAGGTATGTGAGTGAATTTAGAATTAGGTAGGTTCATTACCCGGCGTTGCCCGGGGAAAAAATAGTGATTTATACTGTAAGTGATAGCCGCTTTCTTTCGTCAAATTTTTTATTTTGATAATGGTAATACGCATTATATAACTCTTTCTGTCTGATGCATATAAACATTTAGCTAACGCATGCGCATTAAAATAAAAAATACTACGAAAGAAAACGGTGAATACAACATAATATCTAAATTGAAATAGGCTGACAACTAATAAAACTCATACCTCGCATTTTATACTAAACTTAAAAAAAAACTACGTTGGACTGGAGTGACAGCTAAATCGCGATTTCTAGAACAATGCCTTACTTGCTGCAAAATATCTAATGACATATTATCTTTGTGATTTTTCCACAGTTCTGTTAAATTAGTAATGTGACAAAATGCCATAGTATTATGGCATATCATAGTAACAAAATCTCTCTTAGATTCGACACGGATTGAAATAAAGCAGCTTCTTCGAGAGTAGAATTCCAATGACTTTCATCTTGTAACAGACCAAGCACTTGGTAAGCTCTTTGAAATGTAGGGTGGATAACGTCATCAACAGTTTTTAAATCTAAAAATGATGTTGGTCCACGGACGTGATGCAAAAGCATACGTAAATAATAATACTCAACATTACTTGGGTGAACAGTGTATATTCGACCGAGCACATTGGATTTCTTGACTCCAGGGTATTGTACAATTGGCTCTCCTTGTTTTCTTCTATTGAAATGATTATTAGTAAAAGTATAGTAAGATGAAACTTCAATATAAAGCTTAAAAGTTAAAAGCTTTAACTCAATATAAACTTCAATATTTGTTTTCACGAAATCGTCACGGGAGTAAAGTTCAAAAATAAGCCATAAGAGTGGTGTTTCTAATATTTTTAAGTCTTTCGCGAGCATTTTGATCAGTGAAATAGACGCGTTGGCCATTTTCAAGGTGTACTGAGAGTTGAAAAATTGCTGGTGACCGTTCGTGAATCGTAAAACCAAATATCCGCCATGCAGCTTTTGATGAACTAATATATCTGTTATATAATAACAATTTTAAATTCAGATAGATTGGACGGCATCAAATCGAATGCACTCTTAAAACTACGAATGTATGAATTATTTCTATGCAACATATATTGCAAATCATATAGCATTTGTTTATCTGTATTGGGAGCAATAGACAAACGCCTTTTCACTTCATTTTCTGAGTCATCCATAAAATATATCTGTAAAAACTTTGGTTCTTCTGTATCGGTGGGTAATAAAGAACCAGCCAAATGATAAACTTGACCTTGAACTTTAAATGTTGGCACAAAATTTTCATGTCTAATTTCTGTTGCATTAAACTATGACATTTAGAAAGCCGAATTATAAACACGTATCATGTCAAAAAAATGCTTTGAATTTTCATGAGAAAAATTTAAGAGAATTTTTAATAGTTCAAGTGGATCGGCAATGTCTTCCAAAACAACTTTTCCTCCTGAATAGCAAAAACCTGCAAGCTCTTTGGACCATTTCAATGCACGATAATAATTACATTTTAAATTCATATTTCCTATGATAACGTGAGAATCATTTTTATAATCTATTAATTTATCATAAGTAAATGCCGATATTTTACGGCGACGCCATGGAACACGTGGTTCAACTAAATTTTTGTCAATTGGAAAATCGTGAATATTGTTAATAATATTATTAATAATATCGACTATATCACTATCATTAAGAGGCCATTCTGGTAAAAGTGAAACGTATACAACGCTCAAGAAATGACGTTGTGCGCCGTATGCCGTTGTCCCAGTAGGCCGTAACCACGCCCATTGTCTATGTGACGGGGTTCCCGCATCGTAATCTCGGGGGAGGTGCATTATTATTTCACAGACCATAATTTAGATCGTTTCGTATCAGTGCTGTTGACCGTTGCTTTTACAATTTTGTAAATTGTCATATTTCTAATGCACTAGTATGAGGCGCGCTCACGCCTATTTATTTATTTATTTATTTATTAATTGAAGCTCCTGTTTGCTTGAATATTTTAACCAATACACAAAGCATATAAATTGTAATACAACATAACTTGATTTATATTTCTAACCTAATTACTTTTTAAAATACATATAAAATAACAAATTCATTGTAATTAAGAAGATTTTTTAGTAAATGTGCTGCGTCTTATACGTTATAACCTATAGATGACTATAGTACTTTACGTACGATAGCTTAATTTTTTATTTACATATTAATATCGTCATAAATATTTTTGATAAGTAAATATTGATATATTTATTTTTAATTAATTTAGCATAACATATTATATGAAATTGATTTTGTACATAATATCTCTATTAAATGAAGACTTGACGAAATTAATCATATTATTTTATTATTATTACAATTTGCGGAGTGTAAAAACAAACTATACAAACTAAACATTGTTACATAATGTTATATAAAAAGAAAAAGACAGTGCATCGTACCTATATATTATCAATATAATATACATATTATTTGTAACAAAAATAAAGATAGTATATTTCAAACAATTTTTCAAATAGAAATATAGTTATAACTTATAAGTTATCAATCTAGTATTTCACATAAAATGTTCAGAATGGATTCAAATACATTAATAACTTGATTCACTAAAATAATATTTTAAAATATTTTTTTATACACTAATGAAAAAAAAAATTGGGAAAGTGAGTACATCATCTGTTGTAGTATGTATCGAGTGGATCACTAAAATGAATGTCTTACATTTGAATTTAAAAATAAAAAATCATTGTATTATACGAAAAACTAATCTGAGCGAAGACGGTCTGTCAGCCTCCATCACTAGATATATTTTATGATATCACTGCTATTAGAGTAATTTGATTTAATATTGGTAAAACAGTTGCTTAAATTAATTATTGACAAAAATATTAAATTTTAAAATTTCATTGTGTGTACTGTGTTCCTATAATAAATAATAATATACTTAAAAAGTTTCAAGTGCCCAATAATGATATTTTTAAATTACAATGAAATAACTACTATATACCTGTATAATACTATACAAGCCAATGGTAAAAAAATCATGTTTTTACGACTAACGAGAACTGAGGAAAATGGGAAGTACGAAAGTATGTTTTTACGCTCAAATTTTGTTACCAGAACGGCCTCTTAAATGCAAAATTGTTATTAATATTGTTACTATCGCTATTAATATTGCAGTTATCTGGCGAACCATTGTTATTTTGACTTAATCTGAGTAAATGCTGACGTTTTATTCTATTCGATGAACGACCTAAATTAATTTTTCTTTTCATTGTGATAAATGGCTACGCAGGTCAGAATAATCTATTGAATAAACAACGACAAAAAAAATCAGCAAATATCACTGGAATTGAATCAAAATGAGTCAAAAATGATGGAAGACGTGATTAGAGGTTATAATACAATTTTAGAATAACTGTTTACTATTTAAATGCAGGCATCTTGAATATTCGACAGCGTTCCGACTTTTATGCGGCTTCACTTAAAATATCGGTCGGTCCGTCCTTGGTAGCCGCGGAATGCATTCACCGCGCACAACGCCTGTTGTTGGCGGTGGCGGCGTCGTTGTTTTTGTTATGCTGTACGGGTAAGGTAAACCCAAGCATCATAAGCATAATATTATAAAGCTGTTGTTAGATGTTTTGATATAAATATAAAACCAATGGTAACCTTATAAACACAAATAATATAAATCACATTGAAAAAAGCATTTTCAGTTTTAGTTTTTTTTTTTTAGTTTTTTTTTTATAACTTCTTTGTTTATTAAGTTAGAGAATCGATCAAATGCCATAAACCTTCTCCGCAATGAGCTCTTCAATTAAAAAACAAAAATGATAAGGATCGGTTCAGTAGTTTCCGAGAACATAAGCGTCAAATGTTTTCATTTTCACACACACACACACACATATATATATAATAGATTATAAAATAAACATTTAGTAAAAATTTCAAATATCTCATTTTTAAATTACAACAAATATAAAATAAATTATTTAATAAAAAATTGGGCGTGACCTTGCTATTGTCTATTAATGCCTGGTGAATTATAATGTGTGATATATATACTCGTATATATAAATATTTATACGGTCTCTTATCGACCGTCGTCAAAATAATTATTGTACCTATCCCAAGTATTACGGTGTGTTTTTTTCTGTACTAAAATAATATTCATCTATAAAGATATATTTTTTTGTGTTTCTATATTGGTAAAAAAAAAATTAGGAAGGGATCCCCCGAAACTGCACCACTGTGTGGCATGTTGCGTACTTGCGTGTGTATCGGATATTATTTAACCGTAAATCATACGACCTTTATATATATATATATATATATATATATTACATATTTATACACAACTACATTATAATATAGGTATTATAGTTATAACTTAAACTAGTTATATTACCCGACTTCGCCCGGATTAAAATTGACCTATCATTCTATTTATGATGTAAACACAAAAAACTGGGGACAAATTCAATGAATATTTAAAAGCCGACGTAAATCCAATATCATTAAAATCGGTATTCGTCTTTATGTGTTTATATCAAAAAATATGTCTAGAATTAAGAAAGCAAATCATAAAATTGATCATTGTAATTGTGTAAATAAGTATTTGTTTTTTTTTTTAAATATATTTTTTTCATACTTTATATTTTATATTAATAATTCTACTAATTTTATATAATAGTAATATATCTAAATTATAGTCTGTAACCAATGGCTATACTATTTAAACAATTAAAAAACTTTTTGATTTTCGGGAGTAAAAAATAAATTTATGTGTGAGACTCTATAGCTATCATAGGGATTGATTAAATTCGCTAAAACACCCCCTCCCCAATGGAATCTTAAAGAATCTATTGATAAAACTGTTTGAGTATATAGAGGAAAACATAGAAACATTCATTTATATATTATATATAACTATAGATTTCCATATATTAATATATTATACATATATGAGTAGATTATAGATGGAACACATGATTTGGTGTTCGTATCACAAATGAGACTTACTATTATTTGTATATAGTGTGATATGATGTGATCTACATTGTTGTAAACATTGTAACTTTTATTATAACCTTGATGATACTTTCTACTATTATATTCGATAATGTCATATTGAACGAGGAATCATTTGATTATATTCATGTATCATGTTTATATAATATAGCCATAGGATACAAGCATATTATACTATATTACTATTATAGAACAGTAAACCACTCAAAAAATTTCATCGATCTTAATACGAGGACATTGAATGTAGGTACCTCTTTGTGATTTGCCATTAAGTGACATTTAAAACTTAAAATATTGAGAAAAATAGATTTGGAACTAGGTAATCCAGAAATGTTGTGGTGTCATCCTATAGATTATAAAAGCTTAAAAATTCCCGTTTTTTCTTATTTTTTTTTTTTGTTTTTTTCCAACTCTTTTAAAAATTATTGGGAATTTTTGAAAATGACTTTTCAAAGTTATCGGTTAGATTCACTTTCCCACCAGAAAACATACTGATGATTAAAATCGAAGCATTATTTCAACTACTTATAGTGTATAAAGACAGAAAAAAACACCATTATGAAATCAATACATTCTCTGCTCCGCACAGAATCTAAAATTATGCTTGAATGTTATCTAATGTATAATACAATAATTACCTGTAATTAAAATAATAAACAATGATGAACTCTAAGAGGAGTCAACAGTGGCGTAGCTAAGGAGGGTTAGCATATCTCCCATTGACTGTATTATACATAAGGTATTAATCATTATTTTGTCAGTAATTTTGGTTTTAAGTTTTATTTTCGTAAAGCAATATTTATCAGTATTTTATGATATCAACAACATTGTAGTCTTGATTGATATATGGTTATAAATTTCTAAGGCCTCCATCCCCATCATGGCCCACGCCCCACACAAACCATAACCGAATCACGAATGAAATTATTTTTATTTTTGTTACCTACCTAAACATTCACATTACTCATATCAGTATGACAGTATTTGTTATATTTTGTAACCTTTCAAATTAGCTATGTGGCATTTCTTTAATTATTTTAAGCGCTTTATTTAAATATATCCGTTTTAAGGTTAAATCTTCTGTAAATTCTTGGGAATCCTAGGAATTTTTGAAAAGATTGGGAACGAGAATTCGTAAGAACTCCAAAAACTATTAAAAATGAAATTTTTTATGAATCATAATTTTTTATTATTATAGTCAATCACGTGAAATAAATTTACATGAATTTGTGAATTTAATTACACGTGAATCCGTGAATTTTGTTATTAAATCACTCGTTTATTATTACATTTGAAATTTTATTTTGAATACATATTGATCGTTAATTATTTTCCCCAATGGTTTCCTAGTTTCTACATAACAGTAATCGGTGATAAATTATTTATTATGAACAGAATATCCACAGAAAACTAATATTTTAGAATACGGTTTTTTCAACAAATGTTTATTATGAAATTTATTTATATTTTACATACATTTAAAAATAATTGAAAAAATATTCAATTTGAATAATGAAAATACAATTTCATAAATTTCGTTACAAAAATTATGTATAGCATAAAAATTGACAAAAATAAGAACGCGTTTTTAAATTTTATTTATTTATTAATTTTGGACAAAAAGTCCAATTTTTTCATATGCATAATCTACTCATATAATACAATAGTGACATTTAATATAACATTACGATAAATGTATTATATAATATATGTTGTAATTTAGTAAATCCTAACAGACAAACAGATATCCATGTGTATATACATAGGTATTATAAACTATAGTAAGAATATTATACCTATAAGTACTACATGTCGTGTGAAATTGAATAACAACAGTTTAAAAAAAAGACAATAGTAAACTTGTTAAACCGTAGGCTAATCAGTTCCCAGTACGAACTTCGTACTGTTCTTAGAAATTTTTACGTCGCTGTCGTTTGCGTAGTATATATCATTTATCCACCCGTCCAGTCATTTTATGATAATACTGTTTATGAAACATTTATTTTTAGAATAGTAGGTATAAATATTTTAATTTTTTGGTTTTTTATGGAAATTATTATGTTTTTTTTTAAATATTTTATTAAAATTTAATGAGTATAGTAAATAGTAAATACTAAATATTATGTTTTAAGCATACGTGAAGTAAATGTCCGTGATTTACTAATTTATTACACGTGAATTAAATTCACGGATTTTTAAATTTAAGTAGACGTGAACAAATAACACGTGATTACGTGAATCTTAATTCACATTCAAATTCGAAAGCTCTAATTTTGATTTATATATCGATTCATCCATCGATTTTGCCGGTGAAAGTAGTTTTAAAATAATTGAATATACCAAACAAAAAATTTTGTTTTTTATACATTTGTATTTATACAT
Organism: Pentalonia nigronervosa; assembly: GCA_014851325.1. Lineage (NCBI taxonomy): Eukaryota > Metazoa > Arthropoda > Insecta > Hemiptera > Aphididae > Pentalonia > Pentalonia nigronervosa. The sequence goes on along the minus strand of JACXSJ010001106.1, from coordinate 2,974 downwards.
TTATACATTTGACAGTGCAGTATTAACAATTTTTCCGAATGGGGGTAGATTTATTTATTGCCGCCTTTGACTACTCTCCCACAGTCCCAACTATAAAAAAAAAAATAATAATAATAATAATAGATAATTACATTGTTATAAATTCAAATTCTTATTACTGTTTGTTACAATATTTAACATTATAACATTTTATTAACATTTAAATAGTCAAATAAATGTTCTGTTTTTATATTTTAAAGCAGTATAAATGCTTTTTTAAATTAAAAAACTTGATTATTAAAATGATTATAATTTATAATATACCCTTGTGATGCATAAACTATAATTCGTTTCTCCAATTTCTTTATGGCTCCTAGGTATTTCTGCATATTCCCGTGACTTCCCAGGAATTCCTTCCAGGGAATCCTTGTCAAATTATGTTCTCGGAAATGACTTATCCCTAATCCATTGTACAATTTGTTTTTTAATTTGAAAGGTTTGATAGTACTTAAGGTTTTTTATTTTTATGCACAAAAAATACCTCCTTAAAAATTTACAATAAAAAAAAATATTTGTTTTGCCACAGTCCATAGTTCCAAAAATTAAAATTTGAATAAACTCACTAGTAAATGAAAAATAGCGGTATTATGATGTATTTAATTTTGATATATTCTTATAGATTACTTATTAAGACTGTGGTTTTTGATAACCTGGTTAGGTTCGACCTATCTAAATAAATAATATTTATTATACCATTGATTGCATTTGTATTTTGAATTTTTAATATGATATAATATTATTAATATTTTATTTTCAACTATAAGTTGTATCATATAATTTGTAATTGATTAGTTTATTATTTAATAATATACAGGATGATTCATCATTTAATAATAATTTATTCAAATTCTGATATTTAAATATTTGAAATTTACTTAACATTTTTATTTTTAAATACTTGTATATTTGAAGAGGCACAGTTCCGATACAATGTCTTTTTTATTGTAATATGTTAGGTAAAATATTGTTTTTTAAATTTTTGACACGTCTACATTTTTAAATCAAAATTCGGACGAGTAGGTAGTTTTTGTGATAAATAGTTTCTATTGTGTCTAACATAGCAGGAGTATAGGACATTTATTAAATGGCATAATAAATCTAAGTATTTATTTTGAAAATATGGTCTAAATAAATTTATAAAAATAAGATTTAAATATTCACATAATATAGGATACAATTGGTGGGGGCACATTAAATCACTATGTGTGTATTTTATTATATATTATAATGATATACTGCAGCACAGTGCACACGACTTTAAATTTTGCTTTTTATTTTTTATTGTTTTTTCCTGTTTAGTTTAGTATATACCTATAATATTATGATGCACTCTTATAGTAAAACGTGACTGTAACAATAAGGACTTGACACGCAATATGTCGTTTGAAAATTACTCGTATGTACAATATACTTTATTATGTAGATTTATTTGTGAGAACTTCAAATTGCTAGCGAGTATATACTAGTATATTATGCAGTAATATGTGTTTATACTTTATATGTGTGATCATAATACACATGCAAACAATTGCCGTGTAAAGTCTACTTACAATATAATAATATATAATACATATACGGAGTGATCCATTTGACGTAAGTCATTATTTCAAAAAACAATGTTTTTGAATATGCTATTTTATACCTAACTTTATTAAGTTTTTAAATTTCATTTTCTAAAGCAGAATACTATTCAAAGAAATTTGATCTATAAAAATCAAATTTCGGACAAATATTTTTTTAGTTATAAGTATTTAAAATTTAGACAAGCAGAGTAGTGAACCAACATTTTGCAGGATACCCTATACCATTCCACACGTTTATCAAAACTTTAAATACCTTACCTCATAAACTACTTGCCCACAATTCGATTTTTATGCATCGAAGTACTCCAACAAATGTTCTGCTTTGGAATAGAGAATTAAAAACGCTTTAATTATATATTGTAGAACAATAATATATAATGATTAAATAAGTCTTATTTGTAAACGAGACAAGAATAACTCATAACATTAAATTATGGACAATGGTATTAATTATTAAATAATAAGCAATTTTTTTCGAACCTTCAACATTTTCAAAAAAATAAACTCTAAAAATGACTATTTTCATTTTTTTTTTAAATAATTAAATTAAAATCTTTTTAAACTTTTTTATTAAAACATTAAATATTTGTTTTGTAGTCTTTGTTCCTATGGTTCTTATATAAAAAAAGAAAAAAATAATTATTATATTTCCATTATTTCAAGAGATAAATCAATATGGGTAAATCCTAATGAGACACCCCGCAAGCTGCAATATATGATAAATAATATTTAAAAAAAAAAATTGATCAGAATTACGCAATTTTATGGTATTGATCCCATTAACCATATATAATATATCGCTATATTTATGATGTCTTTATAAATGTATTAAATTTTTTTAAATGTTTAAAAACATATTGCATATAGACATTTTGTTTTAAAAACTACAAAAGAAAATTTGTAAGGTATAAAGTATAACAAATAACATATATATTTCTAAAACATTAGCTGACTCGGCAAACATTGTTTAGCCATATATTTCCAGAATGATAATAAAACACATATAGTTCAAATTTGAATGTGATTTATTTGAATGGAACTTAAATCAGAGAGCGATATGATAAACAATATTTTTCGTTTTGTTTTCCAGCGTCAAGACAAACAACGAAGACGGTTTGCCAACACGCAAACTGGCAATGTACAGCTGACCTTACGAAAAACACATGAATTCAAGATTGATCTCACTAACTTCTAACGACTGACCTCACGATTTATTAATTGTCATCGTAAAAGCCAATTGAACGGGGAAATGAATCCGCTTGAATTGGAATGGAAGATCCGTCAGAATAATCAGAATTTGTGGGATAAAAACTTCCTCTCCTTTGAATTTTCCCTTGATGATGGTCGCTTGA
>JACXSJ010001105.1:99647-119527 GCA_014851325.1 Pentalonia nigronervosa | reverse complement strand
TTTTGCGCGTTTCTGTGTGCGTGTGTGCGTCGTGTGCTCGCGTTTAAGTGAAGTGCCGTTTCTTGTGCAGCGCCAAATGGTCGGACCTGGAGAAACATCGCTCGCAGTGGCGACACTTGAACGGCTTGGCGCCAGTGTGCTTGCGGTAATGGCGGGTCAGCTCGTCCGACCGGGCAAAGCTCCAGCCGCAGCCGATCCACTCGCATTTGTACGGCTTTTCGCCTGCAACGGAAATAAATATAAATAATAATAATAATAATAATAATGACAATATAGTGTTACGACGTGTACACACGCGCGACGAATTATTATTATTTTGAACACTTTATGATGTACGCCGAGATGCGGTGCTCCGCGAACACGCGCGACAACCAATAACAACAATAACGATCACGTGCGTTGTCGGTCAGAAAACAAAACTATATTACAGACAATACCCTGCGGCGATTAACGAACGACGGTGATCGTAAGTCATTAGATTATGCGTCCAAAACAGTTTTCGTCGATACCTACGGCAATATACACACTATATATGACTGTAATAGTGCCGTGTGCCTATTTTTCGACGGTACACTTCTACCTAATTTTGAGAAATCAAACCACCGCGAATCAACCGGTCACAGAATTGTTCTCAAAACGTCGGTACGACCGCTTCACCTTTTAGACCTCGTCTCCAAAGACCGCAAACCAACCGGTTACAGATCAGACTCGGAGTAAAGCTAATACGATAATAATATTATAAATAATGGTACCTATAACGAATTGCACGATATAAAAGTGTAATATCGACCGTAGGAAATAATGGCTAATGCAGTTACCGTATTGACGATTACAACAATATATACATTGAAAAAAAAAAAATAATCACCCCTTCGAAATCTGCCGCCCGGGGCAACGAAAGCCCCCTCCCCCGAAGTCGCTCCCCTAAGAACGGGGTGATCGTACACGTAGTAAGTCGTGGAATTTCGGTCTTTTTGTGTGTATATATATATTATATATTCCTGGCGAGCCTATAATCACGTCATTATATTGTTATTATTATTATTACGATAACGATAACCAAACAGCGAAGCAATCCGAACGACGTCTCGGCCGCGGCTACTTCGATACACGACATTCGATAATAATGCACTCGTGGAGTGCAAGCCCTCGGAGGTCTCGGCCAGCGGGTCGGTCGATCAGTGATAATATTCGGACGTTATAATATTAAATGTTGTATTATTATTATTATTATTATTATTACTGTGTACGGTTGCCGGAAAAAGTGCCCTACGCCACTCACGGCGGGCGAGAACGGAGATCGAAAGAAAACAATAATACCGTTATTATTATTATTATTATTATTATATACGAATCGTAATAATAATAACAATAATAATAATTGGTATTGCTGCAGCAGCGGTACGACGGCACTCGCGCTCGCGAAATAATAATAATAATAATATAACGACCGGGACACAATAATATTAATAATAATAATGACGAGAGAGCCGGTGAAATCGATCGGAATCGCGAAGACCGCCGTAATGGCGGTGCGTTCGCGCGTTCGGCGAGATAATAATAATATTATAAACGAAGAAAATGAACGAAAAAAAAAAACCGCCGACGATTTCGGTGCATATAAATACACGTTGCAGTATCGTACGACGGCAGTGCGCGTCCCAAACGACCGTTTTAATTGTATATACTGCAACAGAGTTAAGAGTGGCATATTTTTTTTTTTTATCTCTGAGACGGTTTGTATGATATTATCGTGTCTGAGTTCCCCGCGGTGTTGGGCTTTATGCGAGCGACACCTAAACGCAAAAGCGGTCGCGAGTTTATGATTAATTTTAAAATTAACTCGAATCAGTTAATACAAATAGTTATATTGTGGGTATGTCACCGAATAGGTATGACTCTGTTCAGCGAGAGACCACGCCAATTCTGCGTATCGCCCTCCCCGCGGCAATCTGCCGTCGAAACCAATCCCCACCCCCACCCCCCCATGGTATGATGCGCAGAAGAACCGATTTTCGTCGGTCCGCGGCGTGTTCTCTCGCCGAACAGAGTACAGATAATATTTTTAACCCTAAAAGTTATAACAATATAATATCTAAAATTATATCAACTCAACTCGGTTTAAAAAAAAGTTAATTTGCTTTTTAATCACTACCGAGGTCATACAATACCAATTGTGCAACTTCAAATGTTTTTTTTTTTTTTAATAACCAAACGTTTTATTAACTAAAGTGCATTTATTCCTACTTTTTTTCACGTCTACTAAATTATTAAATCATCAAAATATATTCCTTTTTTTTTAAATCGTTCTCTAAACAACAGCGCTGCGTGATTATTAACTATATTTTATTTATTTTTTGAAATTTTAACCACAGTTTTGGATTTGTATACGATACCTACCGGTCTTAACTCAACCTATAATTTATTTAACCTAACCTTCGCTTGTGCATATTTGATATGGATCAATATGATTGCCGTTCGTAGTCAAGTTTCATCCAAAGGTTAAGATTTTGTTTAACGTCCACAATAATTGCATTATAAAATTATTTAATCCGTGAATTTATTGATAATTCAATTACAGCATAGTTTCGATCTCGCGTAAAACTTAGAAATACTTTTTGGTGACATATTTTAATATTATAGCAAATACAATAATAATATCATACTATCAATGCCGATTGAATAATTAACGCAATACTACCGTAATATTATATTAATACAAATTAAATTCTGTAACGGTGATAATAATCATAATAATATTAATTATAATAATAATAATAATAATAATAATAATAATAATAATAGTAATAATAATAATAACAACAATCATTATTATTATTGTTGTTCGCAGCTATATCCTCGTGGGAATTTTGTCGGGAGTGTGAGTTTAAGTTTTAATTTGTTTTAATATCAACAACGACGACGATAATATTAAACACGTTTAAATGTCCCAAGTTTCTCGCTTGTTCCATTTATCACATTATATTCGGTACACTCAAAAGGTTGTTGCTGTTTATGGTGATTAATAAACAAAATTGAAACATTTTTTAATTCCTCAACAAACAATGTAATAATAAAAAAAATATATGCTAATAATAATTTTTTATATTTTAAGAAAAAAACATTTTCTGAAAAAGTTCAATTTCGGTGAACAATTATTAAAACAATGTACTAAGCCGTAAGCATAATGTCGTGTTTTTATACAATTCGTACAACTCCAAAAGAATTTAATTATTATGTTATAAATACTGCCTGTAATTAAATCAATATCACTTTCTTGGGTACAGCAGTCGAAATCATAATTAATATTATTTAATAACTACGAGTTTAAAAAAAATAAAATAAAATGAATGAAAAACCAATGATATGACCTAAAAATTCTTGAGTTTGAATAATTTATATTCAAAATGTTTACACGGGATTTTTATATTAAATTCAGACCTTACACGTTTGAAATATGCGTTTAAAAGTTTTCCCATTATAACTTTTTAGATTTAAACTGTCCGAATAACGCTAGACAACAGATGCCAACGGTCTCCTGCGGAGTCTGATGCTCACGCAGCGCAGTCGACAAATTATGTTTTCAAACAAATTTCGATAATTCTCATTGAAATATTAAATAAAGAATTCCTATTTTACGTTTTTTCACGTCTACCTCGCATAGAAATGCTCAGCGACACTATATGAAAAACGATCTTGTGGATAATATATGAACTCACTCAAACGTTCTATATTGACTAGTGAATTCGTATCGCAACTTTTAATTAAATAAATCTCGGCAACGTTTTAATATTCAATTAATTATTAATACGCAATATATTCACTAAAACAAAAACATTTTTTTTTTTTTTGAAAACACTCATGATTTAAAAATTAACTATTTATAGGTTTGTAAATATTTTTCGAGACATAAATAATTCATTATATGTTCGGTACATTTACCTATAATTTATTTAAATGCAATTTATCTGTTTACGCATTTTATGTTGTTTAGATTTTTAGCCGGGGGTGCTATTGGTTTTCCAAGAAAACATTTTTTACCCTGGGTCAGTAAAACTACTTCAAAAGTTTTATGTACCTCTTGACATTGAACCCAATAATGGCACTTTAGTTTAGAGGGGTAATTTTTTGGTTTTTCCCGGTAGTTTCAAAAACTCAGTCAGAAATCAAACAATGAAATGCAAGGCACGACTATTTTAACCGAAATCGCTTTTAAATGAAAAAAAAATTAATTCCCGAGAACGGTTGCGCCGATTGTTGGTTTATTTTTTTATTGTTTACAGGCTCAGTACGATTTCGACTAATATGTTCGTTTGATTATACTTCAAAATCTTGTAACAATATTTTTTTTAATAAATAGTATACATCTATGGAAATCTCAACTTACACGCGATTCCGGTAATAGTGCCAAAGAACGTGTCACGATCGGTTATAATAACAAACCGATTAATTATGTTCAAACAATAATATTACATAATGTTCACGGAAAACATATAACTCGTTTGTTGAAATGGCGTTCTGGATGCTCCCTTCAATCCAGCCGTCAAGCCTTGTAAATTATTAAAGTATTATTTATTGTATTTATTTTATATAGATTGTTAATATTAAATTACTATAGTTTAAAAAAAAAAACTAGATGGTGATAAACAATAATAGTGTAATCATAGGCCGAGATAAAAAAAATATCACGTGTCTCTGTCCCACAATCTCGACATCACTCATGTCTGTAGGTATAGGTATTATATTATTGTGTGTAGGTGGGTACATTATATTATTATTATTTTACGCGCAGTTCACCGTTCCACCCTGCCAACGCAGCACCGACGTCCCCAGTGATTGAGATAAAGAAAAAGAGAAGAAAAAAAAGGTCGTAAGTCCATGTGCGTATTACATACGTACGCGGCCTTTTCGGCAACCGAATAACAACTCCGACCCCGAAACCCTCGGGAGAATTGTGTTTGGTCACCCGCCGCCACCGGTAATTCGAGTAGAACGCTCGTCTGAAAATCGATACAATATTATGTTATGTCTTGTATATCATTATGCGATATATTATTTCGAGCGTGGCACTCGCCGAACTGCTTTCAAAATCCATACGCGACGCACGTGCTTCGCACCGGTTCGAGTGCCTATGATTCATAGAGTCGTATAAAATGAATATATATATATATATTAAACAAAACAATTATTATAATAATTGCTTGCGTTATCATATTATTATTATTAACACATCGGATGATATGATATTATTATTATTATTATTATTTATTATGATAATATTATATTATGATATCCCACTTGTAAATTGTCCAACTCCTGTGGGCCGTGAAAAACGTACCGGCGACGGCATTGTACCAAAAATGCCTATCCAAGACGCCGTGTCATAAATAATGTGTTTTTTACATTTTTATTTAAAACTAGACTTGTAGTACGTGATCGAATGCGTGATAATGTCAATCACGTCCGTTGGTTTCGTCTCTTTTCGTAATATAACCATATGGAAATAATTTTTCGTAGCTTATTTGACAGATATTATATGTTTAAATAATCACTCCGCTTTCATCATTACATTACAGCGAAAATGATTAAATTTTAAAATCGTAGAATATACGTATTTGATTTAAATAAATATATAACTCAACCCTACGTTTTTATTGAATATCCCGTTGAATATGTGTAAGAAAATACGCCACAGAAAGGGTGTGCGTAGCCCTTCTCCGTGCATAGTTATATTACTCTTTATATTTTGGTACCTTTTGATTATTTTTTCATTCTAATAATTGCGGCCGAACGAACGCATTATCTACGTCGTTTAAACAACGTTACGGACATATTATTAATATTATAATAATATTATATAATAAGAAACGAATAGTTCGGTCGACGACGGCGCAATTTCGGACGTTGTATAATATATAATATTTGGTGATATACAATCCGACACGACGAGACTATAAAATGAAGTATTTAAGATGAGGAAAAAAATGAACCGAGGTAACTGCGGGCATGATGAGAGCCGATCAAATGATAATATCATCTCCGTACAAACACAGTCCGAAGTGTAACAATAAATCGTCATGCGTACTGCGTGGTGTTATTATATTATACCAAGAAAAAAAAAACAAAAAACGCACCCTCCGCGAGTGTTTTAACCCCTCCCCCAGCCGTCTTACCCTATCGTCATCGTATCCAGTCCGTTTACTATATATATATATATATAATATCGTAATATTACTGTTATATAACTGCATCGCGCGCGTACGTTGGATGAGAGAGCAGAGATGAGCGCCATCATTTGGAATGCAAGAAAGCGCACTCGTCGACGGCGGCGAAACGTGATCTGTTTTTGAACATCATCACAGGGCGGACTTAAGGCACCCTCGAAACGTCGGCGACGGCGGCGGTGGCGGCACACATAATATATGGGGAATTTCGGCAATTTGTCATCGGGCGCGTTAAATCCACTCACGCCCCCATTCGTTACAATATATAAAATCGTTGGGGGAGGGGTGAGAGGTATAGTCACAGAAAACGATCATACAATAATAATAATTGCGATGATGATAATGATGATGATGATGATGATGATACACGTCCGGGGCCTCGAACGTCGCGCGAATACGATATTACAGGTGCGTGGTCGTTGGGAAAAATCAAAAACGCTCAAAGACGAAAACCTCACGCCGATACGTGGGCGTTATAATATATATATTATATGTATACATATAATTTGCGCGCATATATTATTATTAATGCTACGATGCGAAATATTCTACACCGCCGTCGTCTCCGGAATCCCATTAATTCGATTTAAGCTCTTTAAACGAAAACCCCGTGTAGTACGAGTGTTGCTATATTAACATAAATTACATTTAGACGGCGGCGCTAAGCCGATTCGCGGACGCCCCCCGCGCACAACCACCCTTCCCGCCCGCCATCATCTTTCGCCCGCCACTCCTCCCCGACACCGGAACCGGCCGCAAACGAGACTGTTTTTTTTCCGACCAAAAGTCATAATATTATTATTATTTCGAGCCGGACGCGGAACGGACGATGAAACGCGCGTACTGTATAACATAAAACGTTGTTGTAGATACTTAGCTGAAACATCTGCGGATGACACGCACATGCAAAATTCGTGTTTTAATGACTATACTACGCGGGCAGTGTTTGATGTTTTTGTCGCGTCGGCCGCACATCGTAATAATATTATATGCACGTATGTCTTCAGCTCGTAATATATTATATTATTATATCGTAACTGATAATAATAATAATAAACGTGCTCACCGTATAAATATATATATATATATATATATAAATAAATCATTATATAAAATATAATATCGTAATAACACGAACTGCTGTTGCGACGGCCCATCAATCACCGACCGCGGAAAACAAGCTCTGAAGATTTTTTTCACCCCTCGACGACGTCTCGCACCCCCTCCTCCCATCCAAATAACCCCGCCCCCTCATTTTCTCGCCGCTTCAAATGTCGTCGTCGTCGTCGTCACCCATTAATTACCGTTTCGTCGCGCGATGCGAAAAAGGGATTTGTAATTACCGGCGGCGACGACGGCCTATATAAAAGCCCGGCCGGGACGGTAAAAAGGATGTCGCGGTACACTGTATAATATAATGTCGTTATTGTGGCGAGCGGAAAACACCCCGCAGAGTGTGCGCGCGTAATTTCGAGGAGTGTTTAGACGAGACGACAGGACGCGATCGTTTATATAGTAACGGGGAACCGCAGACGCAGTCGGGTCTACATTATATCATAATTATTATTACCATATTATAATAATATCGTAGCGTGGCGCACAAAAGACGACCTATATGCCGGTGGCGTCGCGACGGGCACGAGACGCGTACGTGTGAGCGTGCCCGATACTGCGGAAGCGGTATGGCGGACCCGCGTTTTAATTCCGCCGTTTATAAGCGCTACCTCCACACGCACACACACACACACACCTGGCCGCGGGGAGAGCCGACGTCCGACAGGTCTGCGCTGATTAAAACCATTTAGAGTCGACTCGACGACCGTCGCAGGTTGGCGCGGCGGTGCGTTGCGATGCGCACGCTCGCTAATCCGAAACTTGTCCGCATAATGCGAGTTTTATGACGTAGATAATATTATTTTAACACACTCGCCCCTAGCCGACTGCCGTAAAATAAACTATTATTATATTGTGTGCACCCCCAACGACGGAGACGTCACGTCGTACCCGCCTTGTTATCTGGGTTAACGTCACACGAAAATTCGCCGTATTTACGGAAACAATTCCGCGGCGATCTCGACCGTTTACCTTACAGCCTAATATAATATTATACCATGGTCGAGAATGTTCATGTCGTTTTCCCAAGCTAGTATGCGAGCGGAAATACGCACGTCGAGCCGAGTAGAGCGCGATTACCGAACGAATTCGTACGGTCGGCCGGGGACAATTATAATATTAATTCACGTGAATAATCTTTCTTTTTATTCGTAGAACAACAAACACATAACAAGGGATCCAACTAAAAACAGCCATTGACTGATGAGATTAAACCGTCGAAATGCCGAGATGTACCTCATAAACATAATGAACACTGAGATTTTTCAATTGTATATAATATTATTCAAAGACATGGCGAGGGAATGCATTACGTCGATGATTCAAAGCATTATATTATCATCAATTAGACTTGAGCTAAAAATAAAATAATTGTATTACTTGCCCTTTGGGTATGTTTTTTTTTTTGTCTTTTCCCCAAAGTGACATTGTTTTTTTCACACAAACGGTACTCTAAAATTTGTCCGAACGATATGCTTCAGATCGGATACAGCTGTCGCGAATATTTTTGTTACTAGCGGCTCTTTCAAAATTCGTTTTTGAACTTTTATTATGCAGCACTCGTCTCATATCCACTCTGGACTTTGCCTTTGACGTACGAACAGAATACGTTACTCTGGGGTCGGTGTATACGAAAAACAAACAATGGCCGTTTTCATCAAAATTAGGTCACAATAACGTTTAATAATATTTTATTTTTATATTATCTTCTCTCCTCGCATCGTTGCCGTGGATAATAAGATGTTTCGTTTCCGGACGGCACTGCGTGACACATATCTCACGTTCATCCGAGAAATAAAATAAATAGCGAAGTCTTGAGTATTATAGTCGTCGTTGGGTCCACCCGTTCGATTAAATATACAATATATATATATATATATATATATATATATATATATATATATATATACAATATATATAATAAAATATACAATAATGACGTTAATAAAACGGCAACGGAGAGAACTATCGGGGCGTAAGTCACCTGCACAGAAATCGTTATCGATATGTCTGCAAAGTCGATCAATCTTCGGTAAAAGTTCGATAATCATAACTACGCGTCTTTTGAAAACATAATATTGCAAACATTAATTTCAACAGTAACAAAACAGTAAATAGTATTATATTATACTTATTAATTATATAGTATCGTGACACTTCGTCACCGATAATACAATCGTGGTGTCATATCTACGTGTATTCGTGTTATAAACTTTAACAAACATCGCATTATTGTGGAGTTTTAAATCCATTTATTTATTTTTTGACTGAGTAATGAACACGCCGGACGTGTTGACGACAATTTTTCGTACGCCAACGATAGAAAGAATGACGACAAGTAAATTTTCGGTGCATTATTCGTGTATAGTCTGTAGATATAAGTCACGAAGAATAGTAAAAGGGGTTTGAAAAAACCAAACAGTCCCATTTTTTAAAACTTTTCAGAAAATAAAAAAAAAAAACGATTTTAATTTTTGAAGCCATTTTGTTATTTTGACCATGACTTAGTATTCATTCATTTTATTCATTATAATATGGGGCAAACTAGTTTTTTAACAGGAAATAAAAAAATTTAGACAGCTCCAATTACGTTATATTTCCAATACGGGTTGCTGGATCTGTCTCGTTCTTTCAAAGACATAATCGTAATTTTTTTTTTATCAAATATTATCTTATTGGATTTCTAATGAAAATGGATTTGTTTTGCATTTGCACGGAGTCGTTCACTTCGACATCACGAAATTGTAGACGACGTTTTATTAGATGCAATTCCGTCAAAAAAAATAATATATTTTCCTAATTTCGAAAACATTATAAAAACTGTTTAGTATCGTTGTCATGGCAGTATACTATTTCTTTTGACAATACGATTGTCTTCAACTTTCAGTGGATAACTTTCTTTGCGAAACTTTTAGATCCCCTTAAATTTGCCGCTGGGTTCGTTATCAGACACTTTTTCCCGCGAAAAATATTACGCTATCGAAATTAATTTAAAAAACGCGATATTATATTATATAATGTATTGTACTTTAAACGACAACGCTTGAGAAATATTACGAAATTCTTTTTGTCGACACGCGGCGTTTATTTAAACGATTATAAAACGAACGCGTTTCGCCAAGGGCTGAGTCGTTCAAATACAATTGTTTATTTAGTCAAAAAAGCCATTTTTCTAAAAATATTTGTATCCCTCAGTCCATATATATATATATATAATAATAATGAAAATTCAGAAGTATTTTAATTAGAATATAAAAAATGTGCCTGAAAAAATAAACCTAAGTATCATTTTGAGTAATTTTCGTAAAAACAACAATGTCACATAACATAATTAACTGCATTTTTAAAATATTTCAAACTATGTGTTGAATGTTTTATCTACTTTTTGATCAATAAAAATTCATTATTGACCATATTGTTACCTATTTAAATTAATTAAAAACCAAAATAGAAATATTTTATTATTAGGTGATGCACTTACTATAATATTTATAACTTTTCAATCGTAATAAGCAAATACATATCATACTAATATCATCTATAAGCTAACAATCCAATAAATTATAGTTCTACATAGATCAGTCTAATCTTTTTCACAATATTATCAGAGTTTTAATCTACTGTTGTTCAAAAACTAATGTTTTTCCCATCTTAAAAATATCAATTAAATATTATTGCATAATATATTATATCATATTATTTATAACGTGCTTTTTAAAATGACCGATTCGGTTATTTCATACTTATCTATCGAACCTAAAAATGACGGGAACAAAAAAATAAATAAATCTTACCAAAACATTCGTTTGGTTTTCTCGTGATCTGGCATATCATTCGAATCCGATAATGAATAGAACCTTCCGAAAAAAACAAAACGCCAATCGGCGCTTATCGTCGACCTCGAGAATATCATATTATACGTAATATTATATTATTATTATATTCTACTGAATAATGACAGATATCTTTGTCATATTTTCTTTGGTTGTCAAGTCCCTATCTAATTTACATGTTAAACGCCTTCTACGACGATAACGATCAAAGGTTAGGTAAAGACGGTTTCGTTTTACGCCCTTTGATGGTGGTGCGGAGAGTAAGGATTTCCTAGTCGAACGAACATAAACTCCTCTGCGTATACGGAGGGCGATGACTATGACAACAAAAGCAAAAACAACAACAACAACAACAACAATAATACACAGAAAAATTCAAAGAAGTTTCATATAGACCTTAATTAACATATAAACTAATTAATGATGTAGTAAATACAAAAAGTAGAAATAAAAATGACGAGGAAATACAATCAGTATTAATTAACAATGAAAACATCATTTCATCTGAAGACCCGATCAGGGTTTCAAATATTTTTAATAAATATTTTACCTCCATTGGTAGTGACCTTGGAGAAAAAAAATAATAAGCTCAATATACATGATAATGAACAATTTACAAATAAATCTTTCGATATGTTTTTTAGTAAACAAGTCAGTGTGAACGAAGTTTTAACGTTTATTTAAAATTTTTAAGGTAAAACAGCAGCAGGCTATGATAGAATTTCAATAAAAACAATAAAACACACTGTAAATAATATATCAGTGCCCGTAACTTTTATTTATAATTTAATATATCGGAATGTACATTCCCAGAATTATTTAAACTAGCCGTTTTAATGTCGCTATAAAAAAACGGTAATCAAACTAATATCAATAACTATAGACCTATCTCAATGATCAGTAACTTTGCTAAAATACTTGAAAAGATAATAAAAAGTAGGTTCGTCGAATTTTCAGAAAAAAATTATATTGTGTATAGACACCAATATGGTTTCAGACCAAAAGTAGCTACAGAAAATGCACTATAGAATGCAACAAAATTTATTTATAATAATATTAACAAAAAAGAAAAAGTAATAAGAATTTTTCTGGATTTGCCCAAAGTATTTGACACGGTGTATCATTTGGAACTTATTAATTTACTTACAAATTTTGGAATAAATAAGTCAAGTCTAAAGTGGCTTAAGAGTTATCTAGTCAATAGAAAATAAAAAGACTAAATAATAGTATTACTGGCGATGACTTGTTAATTACTTGTGGATTATCACGAGCCAGCGTTTTGGAACCAACCTTGTTCATATTGTATAATAATAGTATATGTGACTTAGACATCAACCGGAAAGTTGTAATATATGCAGAGTACGCTTATTTACTTTTTTGAAACTTTTTTGAACCTTGAAAGGATCAACTATCGATAACTTTAAATTATTTAATATTTTACAAATAGAGAAATTATATAAAAAAAATAGCCACTGTATTTATTATAAAAAATTATAACTTATGAATCGATGAAGAAAGTATATATAATAAAAGAGAAAATAGAACTTATGATGTAAAAGTTACATATTTTAATAAATCATTTGGTCAAAAATTCATAGAATATCTTGATCCTACATACTTAAATACTTTGTCATTAATATTAAGAATTATAGACATACTAACTACAGGAATCTTAAAAAGTTCATTCATAATAAATTAATTGTTAATTGGATTTTTACATTATCTGAATAGTATTTTATATGCTGTAATTTTATTTATCTATTTATTATTTTTGTACTCATGTATGTATTCTAATATTCTTATTATCTTAAAAATTATGTAATTATTTTGGATTGTTAATTTATGTGATATAAATTGTGACTCTCTACCGCCAACACAAGCGTAGCTTAAGGCAGTATATCATATTTATTGTAATTTTGATCAAAATTTTATAATAAATATTTAAAAATAATAATAATAATAATAATGTGAAATAGGCACGTGGTTTTCTGCGCATTTGTTTTCGGCGGGATCGTTATCGCTTACCGTTCGATGTTTTGTAACATCGCCGCTGCCGCTTCTACAACTATCTATACGTATTTCGCACGATTCCTCACATCCATCAATCCATCATGTCGTTCCAATTTCCGGTTTGCGCTCTCTTCGCGTGTAATAATATTAATATTTTCAATGGCATATATTACACATTACATCACGAACCCTCTCACCCCCCCCCCCCCCGAATAGAGCACACAGACGATCGTTATAAAAAAATACAATATTATTATATGTATATTATCGATTGGCAGACGTTTTGAGGCAAAAAAAAAAACGGAACACTGCAACCCACGAATTCCCAGAACAATTATAATATGTCGTGTATTCTATGCGTAATAGGAGTGAGCAGAAAGACTTTGGTCGTGGCCCGCGGGGCATGATGTGGCTGAAAAAATGTAGGTATACTTCCTAAAAATAAAAACGACGCACTCAGTAAAATATTCTCATGTCCTAAAAATATTTATCATTACTCTTGTTCTTATAATAACAATTGAAATAATGAGTTCTCTTGAAAAAATTAAAACCGTTTTATATTTTTTTTTTTTCATCGTCAAGTGTTTATTATAATATTATAATTGTGTACGATTTACATTGTAAATGAAAACGCGTTCGAGGAGACTTACTACGACTTATGCCAATCACGCGATCGACAAAGAGTAGACGGGAAACTATTATAATATTTTAATATCACCCATATACGTAACAATACAAGATGCTACAAGACGAATTTGGTAGATTACAGTATGACGTTTTCGTTTCTTTTAAGTCGAACAACGATATTATTAAATGTCGACACAAATATTGATATATTATATGACGAAATATGTTATATTTTGCGACTTGCCAAAAAATACGAACGACGAATAAAGCGTGCGAAGCCAAGACTTTGATTAAAAACCAAACACATCACCGGTGATGATAAAAAAAAAATGTTCACATCATCATACTGAGCTCGAAATCGCGGTATACTAATTGATTTCGACGGCGAGGTAATGAAATACACATACGACCGCGCCGATTATCGTTTCGCCAAGAACGACACGCCGCCGCGACGACCATTCATCCGGCGAACTGTGATTTGTTCCGTACGCGCTGAGGAATACTCGTTGCGTTTCCGTCGGGCTGCCGAATTCGATATCGAAACAACGACAACGTACGAATACGATAATAATATTATAATCGAGCGATGACGACGACGACGATAACGACACAATATATTATTATATGACACAAGACACAATGCGCTCACGTCGTCGTTAAGACCGACTCAGCCCGTCAGCTTCAATAATAATAATATTAGTGGCAGACTATTGTTTGACGAGGAATTTTATTATTCACGAATTCGAGTTACGGTGGAGGGAATACGCGACTGTGACACTCGAAGGACTTATTATATGCTACCTATTATTGTACATTATTCTTACGTTGAACGTGATCGTATGTTTTACCGTCGCCTTTTATTTTATATTATAATACCGTACGATTATTTTACCAACGCGAATATAACATATTATTATCGTCGCCGTTCGTCATCGAATCTCTCTCAAGCTTCCGTTAAGACACGATTTATCGCCGAATGTCACAAGTATTTTTTTTAATACTATTATTATTTATTGGGCATTACCGGTACTAATGCAATTATAATACTACCATCGTTATATATTATTTCATCGTCGTTAGTTCGTTATCCGCGACTTGACTTGTATGGTAGCGAAAATAAAACATAATATTATTATTTATGTACATCACTGATCGTTCAACAAAAAAGCGCCTGCGAGTCACTGGAGAATGAAAAATGTTTATCTCAATAGTACGTGGACATTTACAATTAATTGCTATTATTATAATATTATTGATGCGCAATATTATCCACATCAAACGTCGTAATGATAATAATAATATCGACGGCTAACAGGCAAACAGCCGTATCTGCCATAGCAATAGAACAAAACAAAATTCATAGAATGAACCTACTCTAATTGTTCTAGCTTCAACTAACACCAAGTTATTCAAATTTTTCTCTTAGCCGTATCCGCCTTTTTGATAATTTAATTAACAGGTATAAAACTATTCATACGTATGCGCCATTTCATCTGAACGTATCAGCTATTTCTAAACCATACAAATGGACGTATAAACCAAATTGGCGGATACGTCTGTTTGAATTCGGTTTGAATTGACGATAAGTCACAATTGTAAATTAAAAATAACACACGGTTTATTTATAAATGCACGCGCAAATTACTATTATCACGTCCATAAGCAATAATAATAATAATCACGATAACAGTTGATTACAACGTCACATTTTAGTTCTTAGAATTATGCAAATGTTAACTTTCTTTTTGAGACGATTATAATTATTATTAATTACGAAATAACACATAACTTGGAAGTTTGAAACTTTAAACTTCAAATTGTATTACAATCAATACATATTAAATAACTTTAAAGGCAATCTACTTATATAAGGATTGATTAGTGAGTTATTGTATAATTAACATTTATTTGTTTATTTTGAATATTAATATTTTAAGTTATAAATGTTGAACAGAAAAAATTAAATGATTTTTTCTTGTGTATCTATCAGCGTCATATTTTTGAGTACTAAAAAATGCTTAGATTTTCGACTTCAATATATTTTTTGTAAGGAAAATTAATCTAATTGGTACTTAAAAGAAAAAAAAATTCCAAGTACTCTTTTTAAAAAAATAAAAAAAAATAACGAAAATTTACAAATTATTTCGCACTTTTTAATTCCTAAAATATTTAATATTTATATCTAAGTTTTAAAAAAAAGGTCGGTAGATAGGCATCGCTCTGTCAGTGAGTGCATATTTTAAAAAAAATGTTTCAATATTTTATTATGCACTTAAATATGTTTTATACTTTGTTAAATTAATATTTATATCATGTAATATTAATAGATATTATAGATCAAGTATTAAAAAAATATAATTATAAATATTTTATTCGAGTTAGGTACATAAATAGAAAAATATTTCCTTTTTAGAAACTATTGTTTTTATTTTTATCACGTGTTTATAAGTAAAATTGTGTAAGTAGGTTTTATTATTTCATAATAATTATAACAAAAAAAGAAGTATCAGCCGTAAATTAATTTGTGAAAATAGAAGCAAACGTCAAAAACGTATCCACCAAAATCCAGGTAATAAAAAAAAGAACGTATCCGCTATTTTATTAATAACTTTTAAACTGATTGATTGTTTATAAGTTTATGTTCATCAATGTATAACAATAACTTTGCTTAACTGTCCACTTAAATTTAATCTACGTAGTATAAGTTTTATTATTGAAAATAAAATTAAGAAGGAAAAATTTTTTGTTTTGCTCTCCTGAAAACTTGTGTTTATGGTGAATATGGCCGTTTGCCTGTTAGCCGTCGATATAATGACGTGTCACGATGTACTCGAATTGCCTATATATGACGCCGTGTCACCATTTTTGAAATTGTCAATTTTGTGTATTATAAAAATAAGAAAATACGTCATATTAAATTAAATAAACATATATTTTTTTTTAACGATGTATTTACATACTGACAAAGTATTATTCAATGAAATTGGTCTATTTACCGGTCCGGGTATCAGTGTAAAATAATATTTCGCTTACAGTTATGTGTAAATAACTCGATAATATTTTCGATACATCACGAGTCATACAATGTTTCAAGCTTAACTACATCTTATTTTATTTTTATTTTTTTTTTTTTATTTTAATACAATTTAATGTATATTTGCTAGACCCATAAAACAAACCAATAATATAATGTGTTAAATATTTATCAATATAATATTATGTTCAATAACATTTAATAGTAATATGTACTATTTGTAATCTTTTTAAAATTACAGTTGTTAATTTATTTGTTTATTATTCATTATTTATTTTTAATACATTATTCTCTAACTCTAACTAAAACTTTTAGCTTAAAACAAATTGATAATTATGTTAATCATATTGTAGTATTGTATTTTTGTAAGTTATGATTATTTAAATAAAAAATAATACAAAAAAATATATAGACTACTAATTATAGTATATAGAGAATGCACAGAAGACCTGGTCAAATAGTAATTACTAACTAGTTAGGCGGAGAGGGTTAAAATTGGATCATTGTTTATTCGCAATACGCTATTGTCTCGCAAAAGGTGAATTTAGGATATATAATTTACATTGGAACGTGGTATTAGGAAAAGAGCTGTAAAACGAGTCTTACCAAATGGAACCCAACAACATACCCTGTAGGGAATAGGAGGGATGGGGTCAATCGCACACCGTAATCATTTTTACCATAAACTGAATTTCGCATTCACGACAAACTCGCTAATTTGGCTTTATTATAGTTACAGGCGACTAGTTGCAGGATTCGTTTGTAAAAGACTCACAACCGTGCAGAGAACGCGGCGTTTTTAAAACGCATGAGGAGCTGCGAGCGGAGGAGGTCGTGTAATAGTGTAAGAACTAGCTTTTTTTCCCGGTTAATTAAAAACAACGACGGCCTACACGATATCATGAACTTTATACGACGGTGTTCGACTTTTAGCTCCAAACTGTGCGAGGTTTAATAATATGATATATCACGGTACACAAACGGATATAATGTAATAATATACGGGTTGATACCACGCGGTATAGTACGGTGATCCGGGTGGGAGAGAACGGTCGGCCGAGGCCGATTCCGCCGAAGTTTTGCGATAAATTACGTTTCACGGGCCGCCGGTTTTGGCGGTGCGGCCGTCGTAGTACAACACGCCGCACACATCACGGTGTCCGCGAACGGAACGCGCGCGCGACCGGCCCGGCCAACGTTGTTTGAATATTTTAAAGCCGATCCTAATTACGTCGTGATTTATGACGGGTCGCTGTGGTCGGACCGACGATGCGCGCTACAACGGTCGTGTGGTGTGCCTAAACACACGCGCACGCCCTGTACACAATAATATACGCACGCGTATAATATTCGTGTGTGTGTGTGTGTGTGTGTATGTTTCGCAGTTTCCACCCCCCACAACCCTTTGTCGAACAACCCTCGCGCTACATCAAACCGCCACCGCCGAAGTCGTGTTCGGATTATAACGAGCCGGCGAGAGGACGACGGCGACAACGACGATGACGACGATGATAATAATAACAGAGCCGCCGGACGGTGGAGCTCAAGCCCGAGCCTGACGATGCTGCAAGCGGGGGAAGGGGGACGACGTATACATTGTGGCCGAGGACTTTTGCAGCCGGAAACAATGACGGTGTCGGGTGCCCGGAATGAAAAATGACAGTTGACCGTAGTGGTTCTTCTGTCGTCAATCAAAATGTCACCGAATCCTCACCGCCGCCGCCGCCTCCGCCACCCCTCCCCCCACCCACGTCCGACGTTTCGGGTTGTGGCCGTAATATACGCACACACACACACATACACACCCCTATATATATATATATATATATATGATGCACGGTTCCGTCTATTCCGCCCCTCACTAGGTCGTCCTTCGAGCCGGTCACAAGTTTTCGTGTATACACGTATATATACATGCATTGCACACCGCGCTTGTCGTGTGTCCTTTAATTAGACTCTCCGCGCAGAGGGTAGTCGCGGGGTGAGTTTGAAACGGGATTACGTCGCCCGTTGTCCCGCCGTGCGCTCGCTAAAACCTTTTCGGACAGTTCATAACCACAACCACTGCTGTTACTGCTATAGATAAGAGTGGGGGTAAGGCGTGTATATATACATATATGTGTGTGTGTGTGTGTGTGTGTGTCTGCAGCCTCCGACACTATATAGTATGTACACGAGTAGCGTAGCCGGTGGTGGGGCGTGCTGGTGGATTTTTTCATTAGTCCGAGGGAAGGAGAGAGAGAAATAATAATAATGAGAACCAAGAACTGAAAGAAAAAAAATCTATTTAAAACCCCTAGGTCGCGGCCATATTAAATTACGTACGATTCTTTAGAAACTTATTATTTAGGATTTTTTTCATTTTTTATCATCATAATTACGCTCGAGGGACTTTACTGCAGCTTCGGCTCGCCCTGTAAAACGAATATATTATATATTATCATTGCGTAACTACGGTTTATGATAATTCGCCGCTTAATATAATTACTATAGGTCTTCGTGACGAAAACTGTAGGCTATATTATTTATATCATTATTGTTATATATTCTATGAATATAACGAAGGAAATACACAAATCTCGCGTCTTTTGAAATAGGTAGCTTATTTGTTTTTTTCCATTTTCAAACTACAACTATCAAACTATTACTTAGATTCGTTACGTTAACCACGCTACGATACTAATAGTGTTTCCTTAACATTCTACCGAATTGAATCAGACGGTTAAAAAAACGCAGTACAGTATATTATACTGCGGGTAATTTATATAACAGTACAAAAAAATACACCAACTGACGGTTTTTCGATATTTTTGTACGACAATCCGAAAATAAATTTAATAAAAGATATTATATTGTATTATAGCTATATACAGCTGTAGTACAACGATCGATTGTTACTGAAAAAAAACATCACAGAGGACATTTCGCTGTTCCGAAATAAAATCTGTGAATTTCGTCGTTTTGGGTTATCCTAGCAATTGCCGATATTGTTTAAAGTCATTAGGATGACGTTCATAAGCGAAAATTCTGTAAAATTTC